>PVKP010004876.1:0-34381 GCA_004027715.1 Plecturocebus donacophilus | reverse complement strand
CCTCCCGAGTAGCTGGAATAACTGGCACCTGCTACCACACCCAACAATTTTTTTTTTTTTGAGACAGAGCCTCACTCCATCACCAGGCTGGAGTGCAGTGGCGCAACCTCGGCTCATTGCAACCTCTGCCTCCTGGGTTCAAGCAATTCTCCTGCCTCAGCCTCCCAAGTAGCTGGGACTACAGGTGCACGCCACCATGCCCAGCTAATTTTTTTTTGTATTTTAGTAGAGACGGGGTTTCACCATGTTGGCTAGGCTGGTCTTGAACTCCTGCCCTCATGATCTGCCCACCTTGACCTCCCAAAGTGCTGGGATTACAGGTGTGAGCCACTGTGCCTGGCTAATTGCTTGTTTTTTTGGACTCTGGAGATTTATTTTACTTTCTTGAGAGTCCAGTTGCATTTAAGAAACACATTTATCGTAATTTGTTCAGTAGTATTGTTGTAGAAAGGCCATTTGGAATATCCAATCTGTCAGAAGTAGAAGTCCACCATTCAGGTTTGACACTTTACAAAGCTAATTTCCTTTGTGTATTTTCTGTTTCTCCTTTTGATCGAACACTAATTTACAGAAAGTGAAAATCATTTAGATGAAAAAGAAAAACTAATGACTAAAAAGGAACAACAATGTAGTAGAAAAGTCATCTCTTACTCGCAGATATGCGATCAATTCCTCACACTGCATCAGTCCCCCCCTTGAAATAGTCATGTTCTTCGAGTGACTTGGGGACCTGCTGTGGAGAAACAGTGCGCGTCGAATTGCTCCCTTTTGCTTGAGTTTATCCAGAAGAAGTTCCACCTGAAAGTCTATGTAAACCAAAGGATTTATAACCAACATATTCTTTACGGACACCTATCTATCCTACATATCTAGTTTTCATGTAAACAGAGATCTTTATTCCTTAAGAAGTAAATTGCTTCTAATTAATTAAAATGTCAGTATATTGTAATGAGACAACATATTAATTCTGAAAAAATATTTAATAGTAACTAATTAATCCAACTTTCCCCAAAGTAATGTCATAAATAATTCCAAAATATGATAGTAGTAAACCAATGATCAGACAGGAGAAATGTTATCTTTTAATTTAAGCTGAGAGGAGGAAGTCCAAAGGATGAAACATGTGAATTAAGACTTCTACCATAAATTCAAGTAGCAAGAGTCTTGCTTATTTTGATTAAGAAGTATTTGCTAATATGTACTCACGCTATCATATTAAACACTATGATGAATGAACAGTTTGCCCCACTTGAAACTCCTACTTCTAGTAAAGCTATCATATCAAATTGTCAGATGAATATGCCTTCAGAAAGCAAGTGATCAGAGTTAAATACATCAAGAATCATTTTAAAACAAACACGTAGCAATTAGGATTACTGCCTTATAAGATTGAGTTCTTTAAGTAGTTTCTTAAGACAGTGCAAATCTTTAAAACCACAAGTGGCATTGCAAGTTTCTCTAAACACTGACCTTTATTTCAAATTTGGGTGAAAACCCATGGTTATTTTGCTTCATGTTCTGCTCTACTCAGCCACATTGATCTCCATGCTGTTTCTCAAACACTGAGCACATTTCCTGCTTCAGGCCTATTAAAACTGCCAGTTCCTCTGTGTGAAACACTCCTTCACATACCCCATAGCTATCTCATTTCCCTGAGATCTCTACTGAAAAGTTGTCTTCCAGGGAGATCTTGCTTGGCGGCCCTACGTAAACTTTCACACACAAACACGCAGCCAACAGTTTCAGTTTCTTCTCTGCTTTGTTATTATTTCTCATCACCTGTCATTAACATACTGACAAGCCTTGACAATAATCATTTAACATTCCTATCTTGCTCTCAGGACCACATCAATCATTTTAGAAAAGAAGAGTAGAGTTTGCTGTGTGAATTAAATTGCTTGACCAAAACTTTTTCTCCTCCTTCTCACTATTTCTAAACCACCTCTACTCCTGAGATTGCTGGGGGCTGCCCTGAGACACAAAATACAGACTTCTCAGCAGATCAACTTCTTGTAAACAATAATATTCACATTTCCAACACAGTTCACTATCTCACATTCGTAACTGCTTAACCTTTTAAAAGTCGTATGTTTACCATTCCGTGGACTATTTAGCTTATAATGTCCATAAATAAGTGTATTATTTGGAATTAGCTTCAGAATTACCAAAGATTCTAATTATGCTGAAATCTTGAATGTCTTTAAGCATAAGCATTCAAATAAAAAATTATAGTAACAATTCGAGTAACTATTGGAATATCCTAAAATATTTTTTAAGTGCCGTGTATGCAGTATCATTAAAGTAATTTGATTTTTGATAGAATACTTACTAAGTTTCCTGGGAAGTGCTCCTTTGCCATCTGCCTTTAAGCAGAACCTAACATTAAAACTGTGGAAAAATAAAACATACGTAAATCCTGTAATCCAGTTTAGACACATTTCTTTATTATCATACACATCTCATATTTCTAATAATTTATATTGTAAAGCCTAAATCTTTCTTCATGTCTTAATATTATTCTAAAAACAGGAAACTATACATATTAACCTACTAATCTAACTCATCCTTCAGTAATTTAAGCACAGTTCCTTTCATGGTACCTTAATGAGAAAAAGAAAAAGAAAAAGAACTTCCAAACTTCCTCTCAACTTATAGAACCTGTTGATAAATCTAAATGAGGGAAATGACAGTTCAGATTTTAAAAACTGTTTCATTGATAAACAAACCTACCATAGCTTCCTTTAATTAGCAACCTCCTTTAGAGCAGTGTTTTTCACAATTTATTAGCAGGTTTTGAAATCAGTTTAATGGGTTGTCTTCAGCATCTTAAGAAAAAATGTTTTAAACTGACTAAGGTATCAAAGGTATGATTTTCTTAAACACTTAATTTAATTACTTATATGTGTTTACTGTGTTATGCTGCAAAATGTGTATCTTACTATGTGTCATAGTCAAAAATCATACGAAAGTTACAGCTCTAGTTAGTGCATTTGAGGCCTTTGAATTACTAGCATAATTATAAGCAGATTAATGGCAACTTCACAGAGGCATGCAAGGTAGAAAAGGAGTAAAAGTAATAGCAAAATCTTGAAAACAACTTCACTGCCAGTCAATAAAAATGAAGACCAAATATTACTGAATTTTTAATGTAATCCAATTAAAGAAATGACAATTTCAAAATTTTAATAACTATAACGATAATTCAAAAATATTCAAAAAAATTCAGGAAAAATATCTTTAATTGGCTCTTTTGAAGTAAAATTTTTCTAGGTATCAATCATTTTCTTTTTCTTTGCAATTTTTCTTTGTAAGTAAGGAACAGTGTTTCCAAAAGTGTGAACTCATGAATGGCTACTCATGGTGATTTCAGTAGTATATGGGTCAAGATTTTTCAGTTTTATATTTATATTGATTTGCATGAGAAAGATACTGGTTTCTACATTTTGCATTTAAATACTGTGAAGTAAAGCATGAGACAATTTAAAGAATATCTATAATGAAAATAGAGCAAAAAATTATTAAAGTAGCATACAAACGACAAAGATGAGAGAAAGAATGGAGTAGAGAAGAATTCAGACCTTTAACTTATAAAAAATATTATATTTTTCTTTGGAAACTAGTAAAGGACTAAGCAGAAAATTAATATATTAGAGCAAAATAATTTTTTTCCATACAGCTATCCACAGATATTAAATCTGAAAAACAAGATGTCTTCAAAAAATGTAAATGTTCACGGGGCTGTTTAGAATTACATATAAATGAACTGAGATCTTATTAGCTTTTCTTTCTTTTTGAAAATACTCATTGATCATGCATAACTCTTTAAAAATTAATTTCGTACTAATTTATAGAGTATCTTTACAGCCTTTACATAACTTTTCTGAAGCACTATTTCTAATAATCCAATTTATAACATGAAAATAGAGTATAAGGCCAGGTGCGGTAGTGCATGCCTGTAACCCTAGCACTTTGGGAGTCTGAGGCAGGACGACTGCTTGAGCACAGCAGTCTTTGAGACCAGCCTGAGTAATACAGGGTGATCACATCTCTATAAAAAATTTAAAAAATTAGGTGGGTATGGTGGAATGCACCTGTAGTCCCAGCTACTAGAGAGGCCAAGGTGGAAGGATCACTTAAGCCTGGAAGGCCGAGGCTACAATGAGTTGAGGTTGTGCCACTGCACTCCAGCCTTGGCAACAGAGTGAGAACCAGCCTCAAATAAAAAACGAAAGAAAAAACAGTATACTCACGGAAACTGTGTTAGCAATATTTCAGCCCTACCACCTTTATTTTCAATTGCTCTTACAATGCCTGAACAATAATCACAATAACTATTATTAAACAAATACCCTTACCAGGAAACTTTGAGAGCTGTCCCAGGCAGTGGGCAGGTTTTATTGTCTTGATTTAAAATACTAGGGTACACTTCAAGGCCGGCATTTACAGTGATAACTGGTCTGGCCCTAGAGGGGGAAAAAAGAAGATGAAAACAAAAGTTATTTAAAAAGTTAGGTTGATCTAAATATCTGTGATTCATATACACTACATATATAGTGCAATGTCTACAAAAAGCAGTTTGTAATAGTAAAAGGAACAGAAACAATATAAATGTAGGTGATCAACTGTGTTAGTTACCCAGAACTGTCCTGATTTTAGCACAGAAACTCCAGCATACTGCTAAATCGCTCAGTTCCAGGCAAAGTGGGACAATGGCTGGCCTACATGAATTCAGTCACTAAAGCAGAAGAGCTAAATAAGTTATGAGATATCTACAGAATTCACTGCACTGCAATGGAGAAACTGAGTGCCATGAAGTCCAACTGTGCTGATGTGGGATGATTGATAAGACATAACCAATGTATAGTTTTAGCGGCAGGAAAAAAAAATCCAAATGTACAAAGGATGCCTACTGATATATGTACATACATACATAATATGATTTTTAACGCATAGAATTTTTCTAATAGAAGAAACATATAAATTAGCTGGTGTGAGGGAAAACATTTTTTATTGTATACCCTTCATGTACTGTTTGCATTTTTACTACACGCATTATATCATTAACAGCAATCTTAAAAACTAAAAATAATAAAATAAATACAGTTTTCCTGAGTTTAGACACACAGGTTTAAATCCTATACAAAAATACAGCAGGCTCAAGTCAATCAATGTGCCTGTCTCAAAATGATAAATCTCTGACATCTGTTAAGAATTGTAAAGTTACAACTAAGTTGACCCATCACAAACTCTGTTACATAGCACTAATGTCAGTGTTCCTACCATGTATAAACTCAGACCACAGATAGGTAAACATCTTAACTACTTGGGATGCCAACTGATATTCTAAGTCACGAGAAATTGATGAAATACAGAGAATAACTGGAGATATATAAGAAATTGGGAAATAGAGATATATGAATTCATGCATATTGCTCTAACAAAAATACTTATTTTAGGTTTCATTACATACTGCCCTTGTGGTCAGAGAATACCAAGGCACAAGCACGAAGTTAATTTCCCACTTCTTAGAGGAAAATGTAAACCCATACAATTTTAGAGAGATTAAAACTGCAGGAGGATACCTTTGAACATAATTTAAAAGACAAAGACCGGCCAGGTACAGTGGCTCACACCTATAATCCCAGCACTTTGGAAGGCTGAGGTGGGTGGATCACTTGAGCCCAAGAGTTCAAGACCAGCCCAGGCAACCTAGCCAGGTGTGGTGATGCATGCCTGTAGTGCCAGCATACTACAAAGGCTGAGGCATGAGAATAACTTGGAACTAGGAGGCAGAAGTGGCAGTGAGCCAAGACTGCACCACTGTACTCCAGACTGGGTGACAAAAAAAAAAAAAAAAAAAACAGTTAGAAATTCTAGTACAGCACAATAAAATGATTACAATTAACAATAATTTATTGTACATTTCAAAATAGCTGGCTGGACACAGTAGCCCATGCCTGTAATCCCAGCACTTTGGGAGGCTGAGGCAGGTGAATCACATCAGGCCAGGAGTTCAGGACCAGCTTGATCAATATGGCGAAACCCTGTCTCTACTAAAAATACAAAAATTAGCTGGTGTGGTGGCACGTGCTTGTAATTCCAGCTACTTGGGAGGCTGAGGCATAAGAATCGCTTGAACCCAGATGGCAGAAGTTCCAGTGAGCCGAGATGGTTCCATTGCACTGAAACTCTGTCTCCAAAACAAAATAAAACAAAACAAAACAAAACAAAACAAAAAGAGCTAGAGGAGAGGCTAGAAGAGAGGCTTCTGAATGTTACCAACACAAATAAATTGTAAATGTTCGAGATGATGAATATCCTAATTGCTCTGATTTGATCATTACACTGTATGAATGTATCAAAATATCAAATGTACCCCATATGTACAATTATTACGTAACAATAAAAATAATACTATTTGCCTGCAGCAAATCATGAATAGAAAAAACAAATTTCATCATTATTTCAAAAAAAATTAAACTAAAATTCAAACACTGACACTTAACTAAAAACGTTCAAATAATTCAGAATATTCCTGTATTATAGGATACAGAAAATACTCACCTGTATAAGATAGCTCGATCTACACCAAAAGCTCCTACAATTAAGTCTTAAGAGTGGAAAAATATGTTAATAATGATAATGGTTTTTAAAATGCATATACCATTCTATGAAATTTCCAATGAACATAAAAAGACTTGAACATAGTCTCAAAACTATTCATTAAGAGGTTGTAAGACATCATATAAAAGGCTAAAATACATGAAAATGTAAACAAACTACCATCAGTGGGAAAGGCTTATTGTAAACTAGGCTTTTATCTAGGTGGATATAAATCTTTTAAATAAATATTTAGTAAAAAGTAGCAATGATTAAGTGTACACCTGCCAAACATCCATACTGCCAAAGGAAAAAGCTTTACAGATGCCTGTGGATTTTACAATCATATTATAAAATTTCTTTTCTATTTCCTATATATGTGTGTGTGTGTGTGTGTGTGTGTGTGTATAAAATATCATAGCAGATAGCATTCAAATCAGCAAGAATGAAACGCATTAGTTTTCACATGCCACTGGTTCAACTGGTTCATGATTCAGAAAAAGTCAAATGAGAGCTCTATCTCACATTATACTCAAGCTAAATTTGAGGAAGTCCTTTCTAAACAGAAAAGCATATGAAAAAACATAAAAACAGATTCGATTACATAAAAGCTGGAAACTGGATGACCAAAATGCAAATGTGACAAACTAGAAAATATGTACAAGAATTAAGAAGTTAGTATTTTCAACATTTAAGGCATTGTGAAAGTTTAAAAAAAATGAATGAATGAATGAATGAATGAAAGAAAAGAGAAATACTATCCCAGTAGAAAAGAAGAAAAAGACACAAAAAGGAAATTCACACACTACACACACACACACACACACACAAATGAAAATGTTTATTTTCATCAATGATCTATGTATAGTTAAGAATCAACCTCATGCCTTATTTCTAGAATTACAAACTGTTAGTTAAAACACACTGTCCACCTGTTATACAGTTAAAAATTATTATAAAAGAGGCACAAGTGGGGGAAACAATGACTCATTTACTGCTGGTGGGTGCTTTAAAAAGTTGACAAAAACCTTCTTGTGGAGGGAGTGGTATGGTAACTTGACCATGTGTATCAACAACCTTAAAAAAATGTGCACCCCCTTGACACAGCAATTCTCGAATTTTGTCCTAATGACATAACCAGAGATATGCACAAGAATTATACAAAAAGATAAAAATGCCACAAAATAAGGCAAATATCATACAGATATTTGTTATAAAAGGAAACACAAAATCTGTTTTAGAAAAATAATAAAGGGAAAAAATGTTTCTGAAACTGAGTAAAACACACTATGAACAGCACATAAAAGCATGATTCCTTTTTTAAAAAAAATATGTGACTGCATAGAAAAAAATTGAAAAGATATGCTTTGATGTATTTTCTAAAATTTCTATAATATACTGCATTTATAACAAAAAACTCTTTAATACTAATTTATGAGACTCAATTTCATGTCTTATTTCTGGAAACACATCAACATACTTGTTTACTGAGCTCATATTAAGTATTTCAACAAAGGTCATTTAAATGTTCTATACTATATTTCATTTAAAGAAAAGATTTCGATTCTAGATCCATTTATAATACTCCAAAGTGTGTAAGAACCAGAAAAAGGTCTTGCTTGCTCTATTGGACCCATTCAGTGGGTGACCGTAGGCAAACTGCCTTTCTCAGTCTCTTTTCACATTCAGAAATGGTGTAATGATGAGCTATAAAAATGAGCTTATATAAACTCACATATTAATGGGAGAATTAAATAAAATAATACACTTAATGAAGGCCGGGTGCAGTGGCTCATGCCTGTATTCCCAGCACTTTGGGAGGCCATGGCAGGTGGGTTGCTTGAACTCATGAGTTCGAGACCACCCTGGGCAACAGGGTAAAAAACACTCTTTATAAAATATACAAAAATTAGCCAGGCATGGTGGTGTGTGCCTGTAGTCTTAGCTACTCAGGAGGCTGAGGTGGGAGGATGGCTTGAGCCCAGGAGGTGGAGCCTGCAATGAGCCAAGATTGTGCCACTGCACTCCAGGTTGGGCAAAAGAGCCATACCATGTCTTCAAAAAAAAAAAAAAAAATTACAACTTTTAGTCAAGTCCATAAACTCTATATAATTTAAAACAAATAACAAAAAAGCTAACAATAAAACAGCTTAGAATGAGCATTTAGTTTTTGTTTATAGCTTTAATAATATTCTTCTTTGACATGTCATTAAAGACTTCAGGAGAAACTCACAGTGTACTGTACACTCCTAGGAAAGAGAGCTGACTTTTCTTCATATCCCCTTCAGTTATGGGAATGATGCCTTGAATATTTTAGAGGTTTGATCAACACATGAAATATTGAATTGCAATGATTTATAATACAAATCAAGAATAGTAACTAATACTTTTTGCTATTAGGACTGAAAAATCTAAGGGCTCTATGTACTGATAAAAAAGCACCTGGATATCCATTTTTGTCTATATCTGTGGCTCCTTTCATTGCATAGCCAAAGCTTGGTGGCATGCTTCGAGCAGCCCACTGCCCTTCAAGGATCTGAGATGGGATTGCGTTCAAGCCCATTGATCTTCCATTGAAGATATAAACAATTCCTTTTTTATCTTCGCCCCCATACGGAGCAGCAATTGCAATATCTGTGGGGAAAAAAAAAGAGGAGGGGGAAGGAGAATGACAGAAGTAAAAAGGAGGAGAAGTAAGGGAAGAATGAGGAAGGAACGAGAGAAGGGGGAAGAGGGCAAGAATGAAGAGAAGAAAGTTTCAGTACTTATAATTATTTTTACAGATCTTAATATTTATAGAACCCATTTATCATGATAAACATTAATTCAAAGTTTAGTAGGGTATTCTTTACCCACAAGCAATAATCTAATTCAAGGAAACTCAAGCAAAACTGTACAGAAAGGACATTAATCAAGAGACAGATAATCTGGCTCTGACCTTAAGCAAATCACTTAAACTTTCTGGACTACAAATGTTTCCTCTTTAAAACTAGGGTGTAGGGGATGGATGGAGGACCCATCAAAAAGATTCATCTAAAGTTTATTTTCACTCTCAAAATTCTAGTTGACTTATTTGTGGATGGTATTGTTTTTCTTAACAGAAGCCAATCTGCTCAGAAATTTGAAAGTTGTGACTTCATCTTGATCTTGCTCAACTTATACTGAAATAAGATAAATGATGTTTTAAATCCTTTTAAAAAAAACTTCAAACACTAAATGATCTTTACTACCTCTAGAACATATTACCAATCTGCCCCCTTCTTTCTCTGCTGCTGCTGCTGTGACCACCCTAAACAAGTCATTGCCATATTCTGCACTTGAGCAGCCTTCTAAGTGGCCTCCCACTTCTACTCTTGTCCCTATAACTTTCTCTTCCAAAGGGCCAAACATTCACCATGTCATGTCACACCCACCCCATTCTTAAAATCCTTCAATTAGTTCCCAAAGCATTTAGAGTAAGTTCTAAATCCTACCTGGTTGTCCACTGTTTACTTTGCAAATCTCATTCCTCCCCCTATCCCTGCCCCATGCACCACCCCCACTCCCCACCATCAAGTTTTTTACCCTTATTCACTCTTTCCAGCAATCCTGGCCTTTTTTTCTGTTTCTTAAACACACCAAGCCAGTTGCCAACTCTGGGCTTATATTCGCTGTTCTCTCTGCCTTAAGAGCTTTTGCTCCAGAGCTTTTAAAACTCTATTCCTTCTGTTTGTCCAAATGATCTATCAGATGTTTTTCTGTCATTAGATCAGATGTCATTCCATCAGCAAGGTCTTCCCTGGCCACCCTACGCAGTAGGGCGCCATCCTTCTCAACCCCCTACTTTCTCTATTACTCTCTGTATCCCAATACTCCCTATCACATTACCTTGCCTTTAAAATCCACCATTTTTATCACTATCTGGATTTCCCCATTGTTTATTCTATGTAGCCATAGAATAAGAATATAGAACATAAGCTTCATGAGAGCAAGGACGTGTTGTACCTTTCCTATCACAGACCCTATGTACCAGCCATAAGAAACTGCCTCAATTCCTTAATGCACACGAGCTGTCTCATAGCTCCTTAATAAGCCATGCCTCATTGTCTCATGTCTCCCTTGAAACACCAAAGACACCTTGATCACTCATCCTTTACATGAGACCATTAAGCCTGTGATCTCAAATACTGTGATGATCACATTGCAGTGTTGTTTTTTTTTTTTTAAACATATAGCTGTCCCTACTGGATGCTGAGTTTCTTAAAGACATGAGTAGACTCTGATTTATGCTCCTTTTCAGCACCTAGAAGAATGCCTGGCCTGCAGTAAACACCAACTAAGAATTTGTTATCCTTAAAGATGAGTACCTAAGTTATGTAAAAGTATTCTTTTTATCCTTTAAGATTTAAAAGATCAGCATAACTTCTATACTGATATATGCATTCATCAAGTATTTATTAAAACTTCAATAAATACTAATGCTTGTAATCTTATCACCTTTGGAAATTAAGGTGGGCAGACTGCTTAAGCCCAGGAGTTTGAGAACAGCTTGGCAACATGGCAAAACCCCATCTCTACAAAAAATACAAAATCAGCCAGGCATGGAAGTGCACACTGGTAGTCCCAGCTACTTGGGAGGGTAAGGTAGAAATGCTTGAGCCTGGGAGACTGAGTCTGAAGTGAGCTGTGATCGCACCACTGCACTCTAGCCTGGGTGACAGAGCAAGACCGTCTCAATCAATCAATAAATGAATAAATAAATAATTTGTTAAAATATAATTTCCCAACAAAAGATGGCTCCAATGTTAAGTGATTGTTTAATAAAATTTATCTGTAACTTTTCTAAACCCTTCATTATTTTATACATGTTAATCATATTCTCTCTTCGCTATCAACTGTCAAGTCTGGAAAGTCCTACATCTTCATGCAACTGATTTCTTCCTTTGATCTCTTTAGTTGTTCTTTCCTGTTTTTCTTTTTCTTCTCTGCTTTTTCTGGAAGAGTATTGATAAAAATTGCACATAATTACCTTGGGGCTACATAAAATTTTGAAACACAACTTTATTGTTTTGCTTTTTTTTTTTTTTGAGATGGAGTTTCACTCCTGTTGCCCAGGCTGGAGTGCAACCGCAACCTCCGCCTCCTAACGTTCAGGCGATTCTCCTGCCTCAGCCTCTAGAGTAGCTGGAATTACAGGCATGCGCCACCACGTCCAGCTAATTTTTGTATTTTTAGTAGAGACGGGGTTTCTCCATGTTGGTCAGGCTGGTCTCGAACTCCTGACCTCAGGTGATCCGTCTACCTCAGCCTCCCAAAGTGCTGGGATTACAGGCAAGAGCTACCGAGCCTGGCCTTATTGTTTTCATTATTCCTCTTGATGCTGCCTCGGGTAGGGGTAGGTAGAAAGAGAGGAATACAGGAATATAGGAGCAATGACACTTAATATCTTCAAGTATGAACAACAAAAGATCCAAGTTATAAATAGCACATATATATATGTATATGTAACTATATTTATGTATATGTATTAAATACTGTACATAAATACAGCTCAGATAATTTTTCACTGAAGATATTATCAGTCACAATCTACTACTTGGTGCAGTACGACCCAGGGAGAAACCTTGGGAGGCCATAATCATCCTCTATGGTATCTATCTTTAAATGTAAAACCCCTTTGTAAAATCACTTAAAACTTCAAATTTTTTTAGCTGTTGCCTATATTTGTTGTACTGACAGACAATACATTTTAACAAAAACTTACAAAGCAGGAAGAGATGAGAAAACTCTTTAAAGTAACTGGAATATTATCAAGACAAGATGACAGCAAACATGACCAGGCTTCCCAGAAAACCTGGGAGACAGAGGCCCAGCTACATGGCAAAGAATTCATTAAGTTTATTCATGGTGGATGCTCAAACTTAGCCCTGTGTTTCCTGTGTAGCTTTTGTTACCATTAAGTAATGATTTGGCGTGTCCCATAGTGTTCTTTTCACATTTTATTATGAACTTCATATCATAGCTCCATTTGATTTATGCTAAGTTCTCTCACTGGTAAAAATCTTTAAGCCTCTATTTTAGGAAGCAAATGTACCTCTAAGTAGATGTTCACTAACACTGAAACTTCTAGGGGTGGCCAGGCACAGTGGCTCACATCTGTAATTCTACCCTTTGCACAGCTGAGGCGGGAGGATCACTTGAACTCAGTAGTTAGAGACCGGCCTGGGCAACATAGCAAGACCTCAGCTCTACTAAAAAACAAAAAATTAGCTGGGCATGGTACTGGGAGCCTGTAGTTCCACCTACTCACGAGGCTGTGGTGGGAGAATCTTTTAACCCTGGGAAGTCAAGGCTGCAGTGACCTGTGATTGCATCACTGCACTCTATCCTGGGTGACGGAGTGCCTCACAAAAGAAAAAAAAAAAGAAAAAGAAGCGTCTAGGGTTAATCTTCGAGATGATACTTCTAGTAAATGACATCACCTACCCACAAGACAGGTGTGAAACCTTGAGGGCAAACAACATTTACCTTTCCACTACTATCTGAGGCATACAACAAGTCATCTGTATTTTTGAAGTTTTCCTCTTAATATATACCTTTCCAAGTTTTAAGGGGGCATATGCTTACTATATTGTTGATTACACAAACTAGTTCAAGTCTCCATCCTGTGATCTATAGAAAGGTTTTTAATAGTATTCTTTTTTAAGAAAAATCTTCGCTATTTCATGTTTCTGAAAAGAGTTCTACAATAAAAGCCAACGTTTCTTTTAAAAGATATCAACAACTATTAAAATGGTACTATTATAAAAGAACAGACTTATACTTTTTATATGCTACCATGAAGGGAGACAGAACGTCCCTCAGAACATTTTGGACAGCTACAATAAAATTATGGCTTTAAAAATATTAATACCAAATTATACCTTTGAGGTATGCATTAGTCAGCATTGCCTTGACAATGTGCCTGAACGGTTTTTTTATTTTATTTTTTTTTAACACTTGTAGCCAAATGGACAGAAGAGGGCACTGCTGCTAAGCAGGATGCAGAGACATAAAGCCACCAAATAGCAGTGGGCTGCAGGGGAATGAAGGTTCCTTTGAGAAAGTAATCATTCTGACCCTTTAATTTGAACCTGAGTGGATAATAACTCATGAGAGTCAATTTTTGAAATATTTGCTCTGATTTTTAAAGAAAAATAGCAATCTGCCCTTAAACTTGATGTGTTACTCACGGATACTCAATCCAGCTTTTCAGGAAGATTTGCTTGTGTAGACTTCTACCGATGGGGCTACAGGACTTTTCCAGGTGGACACAGATAATCAGGGACCTGCAGCTGCTCAACTTTGATCTTACCATTGAAGCCATCCTGGTCCAGATCTCCCAAAGGCGCTATGGCACTGCCAAACCGTGCAAAGACTTCGAATCCATACAGCTTTGCCGTCAGGAAGTCTCCCGAAGTTCTCTGTAGAGACACTGAGACCTGCCCAACCTCTTGGAGTTTGCCATCAGAGCCACGGTCCATGAAGAGAGGTGCTCCAATGAGCACATCTGCATAACTAAAAGAACAGAATCTTCTCACCAAAGCAAGATCAACTTTCATCCCTTAGAAGGCATTTTCTTCCTTATAACTCACTTTTCCTCTTTGCATCTCACACCCACAGGGAAACACCCAATGATTACCAGAGCAGTTATTCCTAATTCAAACCTTCCTTTAATTCTAAGAACTATGAATAGTTTTTAAAAGAATTAAGAATTGTTTCAGTGGCTTTTGTAACATGAACAAATAAATTACTTTACATGAACAAATAAGTAATTTATTTGTTCATGTTACAAAAGCTACTGAAAAAATTAGAACAAACAGAGAGGTTTTCTAGTATTCATGATTAAGGTTGCTTCAAGTTGTTTTCTTAAACAGATTAGCAGGAAAAAAAAACAGAGAAACAGAAAAAAAATGTTTAGTTTGAGTAAAGTATTCATAAACATGAGAAGAAAACTTTCTGGAAATATTTTTTTTTTAAACTTACTCATCTCCATTAATGTCAGTGGTAGCTACAGAAAATCCGAAATATGCGGCCATCTGGGTAAAAAAATGAAAATGAAATGTTTATATTTCATCCAATTAGTTTAGACAATTAACATGTGTAATATATGTACCAAAGAGAAAGGGTATTTTTTTTTCCTCTGCATATAGTGCTTCAATCCAAGCGTCTTGTTTTTTGTTTATTCTACCAACACAATGACAATCAGGTAATGAGGCTTGTTGTTTTCCTAGATCATGGACACAATATATTACATGTACATCATTCTGGTGTTGTTGATACATGACATTTAAGTCCAAGGACAATGAACTCTCCTCCCCAGGCTTACCCTATTATCTCCCTTTCTCTCTATTTCCCAAAACATACCAGACACAAGCACACTAACAAAGATACATAGTCACAGACAAATGTTGTGATTGAGCCCAGCAAGTTACATATGGATGCCTATGTCATGAGCACGATAGATAATAATTATTAATAATAGATAATAATTGGCTCCCCTATGTGAAACTAATTCTACTGTTTAAAAATTATTGTTTGGAAAGATATGGAAAGCTCATTTTTGTCTCATATCTCTAGAGACTACTTGACACATAGTTTTGCTTTTGAATAACACAGTACATATGTGTTTGGGTTTATTATGAGCTTATTATGCACAGGAAGCAGAAATGTCCTCTTCCTAACAAAGGAGACCATTGGCTTTCATAGGGAGAGCAACTCAGCTGTAAATAAATGTGAAAAAGGAAAGCTCTAAAGAGAGCTCAAAGGGCAAAACAAAACTAAAAGAGATGACAGATTAAATATAAAGAAAGGTGAAAAATGAGTCAATGAACCTAAAAAGGAAAGTTAGCAACGCTTCTCAAATTTGATTGGCTCAGGTATCAAGACAGAATGATAAGGGAGATTCCTACATTATCTATTTTGGGTTGATACAGTGTAATTGGGAAAATGAAAGGTGTGTTCTGTATTAAATGACAGGAACAGAGCTTGTGAAATAAAATATACTGTGTTTGGGGTATGAGGTTGATGTGCTGACTAGAATGTAACAGAATAATATTCATGGGCCTTAGTCACCTAGGGTGTTTGGCTTGGAAGTATAAAGAAAGGATGGCATTTACTGAGACACGTTTTGTCCTAGGCACTGTGATTGAAATGTTTTCTTCTGATTCTCACAACTGTCCCATGAAGAAGTTGCCAGCATCCCTATTTTTATAAATAAGGAATCGAATTTTCAGCAGCAAATACCTTATCCAATGCAATAACACAGGGAGGGGAACATCACACACTGGGGCTTGTTGAATAACACAGTACATATGATGAGAATTTAATGTTACCAGTAAAGAAAAAGAAGTCTTTGTGGTTTTGTGTATATGTGATTTTGTGTTTCCTAAAAAAAACAAAAAGGCAGACAAAAACAAGCCAAAATAGAAAAAAATAAAAAAGGTCAAAATATCCAAATTACTTTGGTTAAAACAAAGATAAAATATTTAAAGCCAATCTTATATCTATAATATTAAATATTATAGAATCATTAAACTATTCTGATATTGCCAAGGAAAGTTTTAAGACATTAGGAAACTCTAATAAAATACTGCGTGAAAAAGGCAAGAGAAAATGAAAAATACAGAGTAAACCAATTTTTGTTTTTATATATACACGCACACACACTCAAAAGAGAAATGATAATAGTTTGACCAAAATGATAAGAATTGGATGGATTATCTATTTGATGAGATTATAGTTCATTTTTACACTTTTATTTCCCAAATCTTCTCCAATGAGTAGATATTGCTTTTATAGTGGGAGAGGGAGATCATATTTTGAAAGCATACCTGCTCACCAGTAAAATTGTATATGGAGGACATGTTCTTCCCATCATAAATATAAACCTGTGAAGGAAAATCAGAAGTATATAAAATCTAGTAAAACAGAAGATAACTTAAGAGATTTTTAAAAGATACCTTTAACTTTCTTACCATTCCCAAAGTCCTTGCTGCTCTTGGAACTCCTGAAACAAAGTCTGAAACAAACAAACAAACAAATTATTTATTTTTAGGACCAACACTGGAAACTGCAAAAAAGAAGTGACTATGTCGGCAAGCTCTAAGTTTTACTACTTCAATTCAAAACAAACAATCGATTTAGAAAAATTGGTACTCCATAACAAAGAGCCCCGGCATTTTAAAAGTATAAAATCAAAATTTACAAAATACAAATTCCTCAGGGTTCTCAAACGTAATGCAAATAAGCCCTTGAGTCATTTGTAATATTGTTAAACAATAATAGACAAGATAAAGTAACCTGAGAATGAAGAAAAGCTAAATGTACAGTAATGAAAAATAATACAGAGCAAACTGAAGTGGGCAGAAGTGGCTGTGGCACAGAAATGTGATCAAAATCAGGTAAAGACTATGATTCCTAAATTGAGCTCTGAAGGAAGATGGATGGACAATGAAAGGATGGGATACTAACTGTACAGAGATAGCCCAGAAGGTAACAAAGAATGCCTAAAGGAAGAAGAAACTAAGCCTCTCCCAGAGGAATGAATTTGCTGAAGGCAAGGAGGAAGGTGATAAAGAAATCACTAACAGTGTTGGGGGCTAAAAAGGAGCAGAAAGGAAAGGCACTGAAGCCAAGTGCAGCTGTCTCGATTTCACCAGCCACTAGAGGAAGTTCAGCATAGATCCAGCCTGAACTCTTGCCAGTGTGCTAACATTTCCCTCACATTTCCCTCATTTCTTGTTATATTCCATAACAACGGTTTAAAATTGTTTAAAATTTTCTTTTCTTTCGTTTTTTTTTTTTTGAGACAGGGTCTCGTCTGTGTTGCCCAGGCTGGAGTGCAGTGGTGTGATCGCAGCTCACTGCAGCCTCGATCTCCCTGGGGTCTGGCGATCTTCCCACCTCAGCCTCCTCAATAGCTGGGAAACTGGTGTGCATCACCACGCCCAGCTAAATTTTTGTATTTTTTCTAGAGGCAGGGTTTGACCAAGTTGTCCAGACTATTCTAGAACTCCAGGTATCAAGGGATCTTCCCGCCTCAGCCTCCCAAAGTGCTGAGATTACAGGCTTGAGCCACAGCACTCAGCTGCTCAAACTGCTTAAAATTTTTAATGCCACATGTTTCAAATGCTTAATCTAATTTTTTTAAAGATTAGATATAGTTCAAGTGCGTCATACCGTCTATGCCATCACCATTGAAATCTCCAACAGCCACAGAGTAACCTGAAGAGGAAACCAAAAGGGAGAACCATCAGGGCAAGGAAGTTATCTTCAGCGGACCTGCTGAATAAGTGTTCCTTGAAAATATTTTCAAGAAACTCCTTTAATTACATAATATTTTGTCCCCTACTCCTAACAGACTCATATGTGTATGATAAATGAATTTTAAATGAAATAACTGAGTTAAATATTCAAATAGTCTGTTTTTATTAGAAAACTAAAATTGTCTTATTAACTTTACAAAGGAGTTTTTAAATACCGCAAATTTACAACTCATCAAAAAGGAGCAACAAATTCTCTCAATCAGCAAGTACTATTTCTGTCATATATGACTTGTTTTAATATATTAGAAAGAAATTTAAAGAGAGAACATGTTAATAAGTCCTAAAGACTAAAACTTATTTAGCATCATGAATTAAAAAAACTTGAGGAGTTAGACTGCCTACATTTGAATCTCAAAACAGCAAGCTACAAGTAAGTGACTTTGGGCAAGTTATTTTGCCTCTCAGTGCCTTGGTGTTTTCACCTACAAAAAGAGAATCATACAGTATGCTTGGCTTGTGAGTATTAAATGAGTGAATACACACCATGTTACCTTGAGCAATGCCCCAAACACAGTAAGCATATCTTAAAGCCTAGCTATTATTATTATCACTGCACAAATAATCACTCTCTTCAATTGCAATTACTGAAATGTAACATAACCAAAGTACTCATTAACAATTTGAAATTGTACATTCTTTGTGTTTTAAAAAATCCTGATCTATTTCGCATAAAATATTTTTCTACTTAAAAGATGATACGCAGATATAGGACAAATACCTCACAATTCCAAAAGTAAGTAAATTTTGGTTTTACCTACCCAAATAACTGTCATCAAAAATAGCTTGTGCAGTCCGAGTTGCTAATTGGTTATTATATTTGATGCTGTAAACGTTGGGGTCATATTTAGATATGATTTCTGCCACTTGATCCGAAATAAGCTGACCTAAAAAAATTATGTATATATGTAT
Source organism: Plecturocebus donacophilus (assembly GCA_004027715.1). Classification (NCBI taxonomy): domain Eukaryota; kingdom Metazoa; phylum Chordata; class Mammalia; order Primates; family Pitheciidae; genus Plecturocebus; species Plecturocebus donacophilus. The sequence continues at coordinate 15,527 of PVKP010004876.1, read as the reverse complement.
AATAAGTAACCTTCTAATGGGAATTTTATGATGCAGATAATGTATGGTACCTGCATAAAAGAAAATATTAGATATTAATACTTCTAATTATTAGCCTTACATAATTCTCCTTGATCACACTAAATTTGAAAATGGATATTCCTAAGAAAGTTATTTCTGTTTAAGCCAGTACTTTTAAAAATCAGTCTCTACTAATAAAAATTTAAGAGAACAGGATTTGTCTTAAATCACTAGATAGCAATGTTAAATACATGGAATAATAAAATCAAAGGCTATCACCCAACCAATCCATTAAAACATGAAAAGTTTACTGAAACAATTAAATACTGTTATCTTTATAACTAGAATAATTGGTTCAATTGATATTTTTTAACTAGTAATTTAAATATCTTTAGGAAACAACTTGAATGGATGAGTTCACTTTCATTCACAACCTTGTTATTAAGCAGACAAGAGATCTAGATGAATAAACAAAAATCAGCCCGCGCTCCATGCTAAGAAAGGTTAGCTAGTTTATCAAATGTTGTCTCCACAATATGGATAAAACAATGTCTTATCATTTCTGCTGTTTTAGAAAGAAATGTGTAACAGCTAACATTTTCAGTCCCGTTCCCATTTGTTTAGTCACAGAGATTGAATCTACAGGGCAGAAACACTTTCTCTGTCTGGGTCACTACCTTATCCTCTGGGCTTAAGCAGTACCAAGAAAATATGAAATTCAATAAATATTTCTTGTATGAAAGAACAGAGGAAAATTCATTATTTCTTTGGTATAAAACATTATTCTTTTCTGCATTCTAACAACAACAATTCTGAGATCTGTGGAAAAATTCATTCTAATGTACTTATCCAGGGTGACATCTGCTGATTTTAATCTTATTAAAACAAAATACTATCTGCCATTTCACTGAGTCTTTTAGCTATATATTACAGACCACTAATAATAAAATTCTAATATATTTAATATTAATAGTACCTCTCTGTCCTAATTTGGAATAAATAGGAATGTCCATATTCCTATTAATATTATTCCTATATATGTAATACCCAAGGCATTAAAAATAAGTTCATATGTTTACAGCATATCTCTTAAAAAGACAGAGTTAACAAGTAGTCCTAACTGAGAATCACAAAATTTAGCTTCCTTGACAGTTTTGGTTCCCAGGCATGCGTACTGCTCATCAGATAATTCCTTCCCCTCCACTGAATGACATAATCAGCAATAAAGAAGAAAAACAAATCCATATTTCTATATCTAACTAGAAAGTATTTATATCCCCATTTTATCATATGTACTTTAAATCTGCTATTTTTGTTTTAAAACAGTAAAACTCAATTATAATATTTCTAAATCATTTTATTTCCCCAATAGATGTATAACCCATAAAAATCCCAATTTTTCAGTTTTGCTATGTCTCACTTCTGATCCCTGTCTGTGATGCCTGAATTCTGAATTTTCTCTTTTTTTTATTCCCCTCTTTGCCTTCCAACTTTTCACTTATTCCTGTTTTTTCATTCCTTCTTATTCCTCTTCCATCCTGTCATCCTCCAGCAAATCTCTTTCTTTAGCTTCCCTCTCTACAAGGCAAAAACAAGCATGGGTTTTTCTACAAAGAAGCAAGTTAGGAAAGCATAGTGTAGAATACAAGTGTAAAATTTTAAACTTTCAAATCAATATAGCCAAAGGTTTTCCAATTCTTCCAAACACTGACAATGCTTAAATATCAGAATGCTAATATACAATAGTTTGCCTCATAAATGGCACTTTTTAGCAGAAACTAAACACATCAATATATTAATGAGATAAATAATTGTATATCTCTAATGATAAATGAAGCATATGGAAAGCAAAGTTTTAGTTATCTATTTTGAAACTGTCAGCAATAATCTGTCGTACATTTCTTCAAATGGTAATTTAATTAGGCCTCCCAGAATGACTGAAGAATATAATAATGTATCTTTATATCAATGCCAGTTTAATTACATTTTTAAAAAACTTAAGATCCTCTAATTTTATTTTATATATATTTTTGAGACAGCATCACTCTATTGCCCAGACTGAAGTAGAGTGGTATGATCTCAGCTCACTACAACTTCCTCCTCCTTGGTTCAAGTGATTCTCCTGCCTCAATCTCCCAAGTAGCTGGGATTACAGGTCCCCACTACCATGCTCAGCTAATTTTTGTATTTTTAGTAGAGATGGGGTTTCACTATGTTGGCCAGGCTGGTCTCTAACTCCTAACCTCAGGTGATCTGCCTACCTTGACCTCCCAAAGTGCTGGGATTACAGGTGTGGGCCACCATGTCTGTTTTTGTTTTTGTTTTTTTTTTTTTTTTTTTTTTGGTAGAGACAGGGTCTCACTTTGCTGCTGCCCAGGCTGGTTGTGAACTCCAGGCTTCAACTGAGCCTCCCGCCTCAGCATCCTAAAGTGCAGGCATGAGCTACTTCATCCAAGCCAAGATCTTAAATTTTTAAGAAGTCCCCAATACTTAAAGAGATCATTCTCAATATCAGGAATTAATTAAAAAAAGTCACTTAAATATCCTACTGAGCAACTTGAAAAGACTTTCAAAATCTTTTAGAATGCCACAGTTTGCCTATATAGATTAGTCTGACATACTGCCTAATGATTGTGTCATGGCCTCTAGAGTACAGACATGTAGAAGTACATATCGCACACAATAAAAATAAATTTAAATTACTTTATATATTTACTTTTAAAATACATTTAACATAAAAGTAGGTATTAACTTCTTAAATATTCAGTTTTTATTTTCTTCTAGGAATATACACATACTTAATATATATATATTATATTCTTTTAAAAAAACCCTGTGTAAAATGGAGTGTTTATATGCTTTAATTGTATTTCTGTTTCTTTCTTTAAAATAATTTGTAAAATGTCATAGGCATACAGTAAGCCAGGTCAATCAGCGACACAGTCACTAATTGTAATTTAAAAAACATTAACCTACCTTGCCAATAAAAGCTACCAGGACCACCAAGAAGTACTCTGTCAGCCTAGATGAAATCACACACACAAAAGATACATATTTAAGAACAAGCACCTCTCAAGATAGAAATCAATGAAAAACATAAGATATATATGTATATGTATATATGACTGAACAATACAGTATTGTTTCTTTATCATTACCAGGTTAATTACATTTTTTTAAATTTAATACGATACTTTTTTTTCTTTTTTTAGAGAGACAAGGTCTTTCCTCACTCAGGCAGGTCTCTAACTCCTGGCTTTAAGCAATTTTCCCAGCTCAGCCTCTCAAAGTGCTGGATTTATATCTAATCTAATCTAATCTAATCTAATCTAATCTAATCTAATCTAATCTAATCTAAAGCAAACAAAATCATAAATCTCAAATTCATCTAACTCAGCTTCAGTGGATTCATTTAATATGTGAAAATATAAAACTTTTTTGTGGATCTTGGCTGCTTCAAATATTTGAAATGAGGTACTAATGCAAAGTATTATCAGGTTACAATTTTTGAAAGTCGCTTCTTAATTTTATATATTAAATTTGTGACTATATACAGCAAATTTTCTTTATATAATCATTGAAAAATTTTCTGTCATTTTTAGTGTCTCAGATCTAAACAAGAGTGAAGTTGAAAATAAAATTTTCAGGGTGTATTATACATATACAAATTCTGCTTGCCTAGTATTTCTTACACTTAACTAACTCAAAGTGTCTAATACAAGCTATATCGTGTTTGAGCACAATATTTTAGAAATCTCTTCTTGCTGGAGGGAAAAGAATTTTTTTTTTTCCTCCAAATGTACAAATAGCCCTTCCAAGCTTTCAATAGACAATCTTTTGCCTTGGCCACATATAAGACACTTCTAAGTTATCTGCCCTAAAAAGACACCCTTTTCTCAGAAAAATGTTTAAGAAAGTGAACATCTAATTTAGCAATGACTTTCACAGTATGACAATACTACTGGGGTTACAGTTGTATAGGCATAAATACAGAAAAGATGGACAGTATATATTTTATAAATATATAATATCTATTCATAAATGTATCATACAAGCTTAAACCTGATATTTATCAATATATTTTCTCTCTCTTTCTTTGGCTTACTTGCATTCTAAATTTTGAGTAACATAGTATGAATTTAGAGTATTAAAAACAAATTACCTAGTAAGGAGAGTTAACTATAATTATCAGTACCCAGGTCTAGTAAAAAAATTAATACAAGTACAGATAAAATATAATTTAAAAAAAAAATTCAGGCTGGGTCTTGCTCTGTTGCCCAGGCTGGAATGCAGTGGCATGAATATGGCTCAATGCAGCCTCACTCACTGCAGTTCAAGCAATCTTCATGCCTCCCACCCTAACAGTTAGGACTACAAGCACATATCACCAAGCCTGGCTAATTTTTAATTCTTTGTAGAGATGATGTCCCACTATGTTGCTCAAGCTGGTCTCCTGAGCTCAACTGATCCTACTGCCTCAGCCTCCCAAAGTGCTGGGACTATAGGCATGAGCCACCGCACCCAGCCTACAAATTTCCTAAAAATAAGAAAATGGGCTGGGCGCGGTGGCTCACGCCTGTAATCCCAGCACTTTGGGAGGCCGAGGTGGGCGGATCACAAGGTCAAGAGATCGAGACCATCCTGGCCAACACAGTGAAACCCCATCTCTACTAAAAAGACAAAAAAAAAAAAAAAATTAGCTGGGCGTGGTGGCACGTGTCTGTGGTCCCAGCTACTCGGGAGGCTGAGGCGGAAGAATTGCTTGAACCCAGGAGGTGGAGATTGCAGTGAGCCGAGATTGCACCACTGCACTCCAGCCTGGTGATAGAGCAAGACTCCGTCTCAAAAAAAAAAAAAAAATGCTTTTTAGTGCTTCTGCATCATATAATTTCAATTTCAGTTGTTTTCATACATTTAAAGCACTCCTCTTTGCTCACATTTCTAAAAAAGCCTACATAAAAGCTTTCTAAGGAAGGTCTCCATATAATCAATCAATATATTTTTTAGACTTCTCTAGAAGGAATATTCTCAATTTGATATTCAAATACACATACCCCCTAACAAAAGAAACAAACACACAAAAGAAAATAAAGTACTTCAGAGATTTTACCTTTGAAAATTCAAATGGAATTCTTATTTTCAAAAAATAGATTAAAAATACAACTTTGAAGAGAATATTAATTTAGTTAAAAATACAGAGAGCGCTGCCTATGAGATTTCTTACAATTATTACACACTGTCAGCTTCACTTAGTGCTTACAGGCAAATAATATAGATGGCAAACATCCATGTTTCTCAGCTTTTATGTAACTCTAATTTTGTAATAAAGCTCCCATTGATAGCTTTCGTAAGAAAAACAATTTCAATTAAAAATAGAAAACTTTAATATGCTACAAATTCGCATAACTGGAAATTTTAATATTAAGTCATAATAGTTACCTATCATTTACTGAGGAGATTGTCTACTTTCCTCCATTCCCAGAGTGATGGGGGATGTCTCCCTATTTCAAATAAGCAATGTTTACTAGGGAGGGAATAATATAAGACAAAGAATGTCAAAATAAATGGATCGTTTTATTAACTGTTTTCATTAAAGAAGTAACAGCTGTAACGGAGCTGAGGTATTGGCCAGTTTATTTTTAACCACAGTTTAATCAATAAGGTAGATCTGAATCTCATTCAGTCTTAAATGAGAACTTACTTTAGTAAAATCAATGCTGAATCCTCCTTGACAAAATCCCTGTCCATCAGCATCAATATCTTCTAAAATAAAAAGATTGGAAATATACAAAAACCCAAAAACAAATAACACAAAACAAAACATGAGAAAACCTGATATCACTAGAACCACAAGATAATGCACTCGTTTCTGAGAGTGGTCATTCACTCGGGCACTTGGTTATTATCACATTCCCAGAAAGTTAGTATGCATGTTTATCAGCACCATTTACTTAGATATGGAAACATACATTAAATACCTGGGCCAGTCATCAGAGGGAAAAAAAAAAAAACCAAACTAAAATGATGCATTTCATTTTTGGACCACAATTCACAAAAAGAGTATAGTTTATATCACAACTCAACATATACTGTGTGTATAAAACATATAGATACAACTTAAAATCTCATGAAACAATATTTTTATTATTATATAGAATACACTCTAATATCTTCCATTTTATTTCATTCTATTGTGACTCACTCCACTGATTTCATAAAACACTAACAAGTTGTGATCTGCAAGTTAAAAATTCCAATCTGAAATTCCTCTTTCTATTACACTAAGGTTGCTAGTTCTTTGCAAAGACCTTTATTATGAATAGCAGCAAAGAGATACATACATTCCTAAAGCATGCATTTCCTATACATACATTTTATAGCCAACAGTAAAGATGCATAACATAGCTCAGAATTTCAAGAAATGGACAGACCAGAACTTAATGTTCTTCAAAAAGTAAAATATAAAACTATCTTTACACGTTTAGTATGGAGATCTAATTAAAGTAACCATCTTTAAGACCCTTTCAAGTATTTTCCAACCACAGTAGGCTCAATAGTTTTGCTCTTTTATAGTTGTTCCCTTTTTAGTAGTTCTCACAGAAAGTGGCCAATTCTGAACAATTAGACAATTAATTTTAATTAATTTTAATCACAAGCAATATGGTACTTAGAACACATGTAAGGATGAATCTGAACACTTCCCCCTTATTTTACTTTGAGGATAACAGAGAACAATGGAAAACACTATCCTTCAGTTATCAAAGACTTATTGTGGCCAATGTTACAAACACATAAAAAGTTGTACTGTTACTATATTTGCCACCCAAATACAGGAACCAAAAAAAATCTGTTTTCAGTCATAAGGACAAACTTGTAAGAACTTCTGCCAAATAATCCCATCAGAAATTTTGAACTCATTTTTGAAACATGGAAACCGCCCCAAGATTACACACTTAATATCTAAATTTTTTTAAAGTTTTTTTAAAGAAAATAGCCTCAACACTATAATGCTAAACCAATGTAAATTTTCCTAACCAAGAGGGAGTGGGAAAATGTGCGGCTGGGGTTTCCAGCAACTAATGAATCAGACTAAGGAATTCTGCTCTGACCTCAAGTTAGAGCAAGTCAGCTATTTATTTCCTTTATTCAAGTTGCATCTGGGGAACTATTTCAAGCTATCTATAAAGATATCCTTGTTTTGATTATCATACTGTACAATTATCTGCTTTATTTGGTTTCCCAGAGTATCCAGCTAAAAAGCATGACTGTCCCTTAAAATTTTCTTAACAGGTATATATTATACTGAGTGCTTCTGACAATTTAAAGACTTTCATGTTAAAAATAACCTATTTTGGTACGGGTTCTGCTACTTATTCCTGCAGATGGTTAATACTTCTCCAATTTGTTAAGTCTGGTAATGATATTACAAATAGTAATATTATTGATTCTGACAGTAAGATCGGCTAGGGTTTATTAAGCCCTTACTGTGAGTCAGGTATTATGCTAAAGCATTTTACATGACATTAAAGAAACTGATGCTTAGGGAAACTAGATAACTTGACCACAGCCAAACAGCTAGTAAATAAAAGAGTAGGACATGAATCAGTTTGAGACAATTGATTATTGGCTCAAATCAATAATATATTTTATCATTCCCTGAGTAATGACAAAGGGAAAGGAAAAGCCAACTAGAAATCATTGCTGAGAAAAATCTATGTTCAAATAATATTAGCATCAGAAAGCAGACAGAAGGAACAAAAGATTCAATTTGAGTATGGAGTTGAAAGGGTATTCACATCATATGATTCATGGCTCAGCCAATTTACAACAGAAGAACATCTGGTCTACTGCATAATGCCCTTTGTCATTACTCAGGAAATGATAAATATATGGTTGATTTGAGACAGTGCAGTGTAGTAGTGTAGACACGCCTGGGGTCAGGTCCATATTCTTATTTACTATCTGGTTGGCCATGGTCAAGTTACTTAATTTCCCTAAGTAACTCTGCTTTTTTGGTTTTTGAGGTTATGCTTTACTGCTTTCCTAAGATGTGAAGTTTTGTCATGCAGTTATGAAAAGCTAAGTAAATGTAATCAGTAATAAGGTAAGTTAGTGACAGACAGTGAAGTTCCTTGTCCAGGGTGTCCATATAAGTCAGGTTAAAAACAGAACAAACCAACTAACCAAACTAACTAACCACCAAAAAATAAAAATTTAAAAAAACCCAAAAGCAAACAAACAAAACAATGAAAAATCTCCCACCAAGACAAGCAAAGTTATTAAGAAGTTAGCAGTGTAGCCCTATAAAACTGACATCACCTCGTAAAACCAATTGTTTGTGTAATTTACTGAAGCATAAAACAGGTAAAAAATACTAAATTTATACCTCTGAAGGTTTTTTTGAGAAATATTGTTTTACCAGTGATGAAACAAAGGCCCAGAGTGGTTAGGTGAATTACCCACAGCTATAGGTGGATTGCCAGCAGAAGTCAGAATAGAACCCAGGTCCTCAGACTTCCACTCCTGAGTCGTCTTCTCTGAACAAGATGGCCCTCATAATTTAGGCCTATAATAGGTGGCTTAATATTTCAAAGATTGAATCAAAAAACATGTACAATAATCAAGGGTTACTGAAAGCACTAGGCCTATTAGAAACAAAGGCATGCACTCTGCTTTTTCATTTTTTGAGATTGTTCTTTAAGCTTTTCCTAAGATTTGAGGAATTATTTTTTAGATCACGGTTCAGCAAACGTTTTCTGTAAAAAGCCAAGCAGTAAATATTTTAGGCCCAGAAGCCACATAGTGTGATAGCGACTCAACTCTCTCAACCCTGCTAGACCATTATAGATGACACATAAACAAATGCATGTGGCTGTATTCCTATAAAACTTTATTCACAAAAAGAGGCCCACAAGCCACAGTTCGTTCACCTGATTTGGATGTTAAATACCTTAGAAAATATGGCTTTAAATGACTATCATTTCTGTGCCTAAACCAAATAAAAGCATTATGTGAATAACCCTTGTTGTTCATCATTAGAATGTATGTTTTCAGGAGATTTCCATATATTCTTACATATCAGGAATTATCCAAACCTGGGTCATGAAAGCAGGATGTATTCTTTGTAGAAAAGCTGTGCTTAATACAGAAGCAACTGAAATGGAAAGCATTTTCTACTGTGAATAATGTAGAGGAAAGGTTCCTTTGGAATAGACAAACATGGGTTTAAATCCTCATTTGACCATTCAGTACCACAAGATGTGGAAATAAAATTGCTTCAACTGTGTGAATTTCAGTTCCCGCATGCATCAAATGAAAATAAGGGTGTATTGTGTATGTGTGTACATTACATAATAAGTAACAACCTGGCCCACAAGTTAGCTCATTCTTCATAGCTATAAAGTTATCTTCTCAAATGGGAATATTTTTTCAACATAGAAATTAAAAATACAAATTTAATCTTCAGATTCTCTACACACCACCAAAGATGACAGTACCATAAAAGATGGCAGTACAGATGGCATACAAGCACTGAGGATAAAACCTCAATTTCCCCCATCCTGTGCAGTGTATTCTAACCCAATTTTTTCTCTTTCCTAACACACAATACAGATCTGAGTAGGCATCATTCTTTTAATGTTCCCTTCCCACTTACAACATGTAGGATCAAAGTGTTGGGCTAAGAAAATAAGTGTTTATTGAAATAATCTGCAGTTTCCCATAGGTTCAATTACTTAGAATATGGAGGACAGAATAGTCCCTTTGACCTGGTGTCACATGCCACCTAACATGGATTTTTAAAAAAATGTAGGAATAACAGTCTTACATGTTGTGCTTTTGTTATTAATTGTCTCTATTAAACCATGTGGTGACCAGCGGAACATAAAAAATAATGGCCTAAGGGTTCTAGGTACAAATACTATACTGCATTTCAGTAATCTCTTTTTATGCTTCTGGTACAAGAAAGATCTGGAGTAGTCGCCATTTCAACAAAGGGTAGCAGGGCACAAAAGGACTGGAATCTCCAAAGAGAAGAGGATGTACAGATTTTGGAAAAGCATAATCAAAATTATAAGTGCCTGAAGTCATCTTTAGCCATGATATTAATTCCTTTTGAAATTTCAAGTCGTATTAGTGAACAGTATAAAATCCTCTGGATCACCAAAAAGGGGTGGGCTTGGTAGCAGGTTTACAAAGAAATCTTGATTAAGAGCAAGAAAATTCAAAGTCAAGACTCCTGAGTTCAGTGTTCACCTTTCTATATAAACTTTGGCTCTTTAAGACATAACATTTTTTATTTCAATGTCATTATTAATATAAAGCAGGAGTTCTCAAACTTTGGTATCTATCAGAATTGTCTTGTAGAGTCTGTTAAAAATGCAGGTACCCAGGTCTGACCCAAACCTACTGAGTAAGAATCTTTAATTGTGGGGTCCGTATCTTCCCCGTTAGAGAAACTCAACTGAGCATCGTTTGACTATTAGTAATTAAAAATACAGGTTCTGAAAATCAGTAATTATTACTAACTAACAAAGAAAGATGAAAATGAGTTCTTAGAAAAAGTAAACCTGTTTACTTCACATTTGTAATCTCTTTACATTAGTAGGATTGTTTTCTTTTTGTTCTCATCATCATAGTATGTCTACATGTTTTAATCACACACACACAAACACACACACACACGCACACAAACACACACATTTTTAACAAACTAGGCTGCCTGCCCCCTTCTTAAAAGCTGGTACAATATCCTGTACATACGTGATCTGCAAGGAGCATACTCAACAGTCTTTGCTCCATCTTGAAGAAAGCATGTTCCAACAGGCTCTCGCTCCTGTTTCATCTCAGTCCTCCAATGGTACAATGGCGCACAGGCCTAAAATCAAACGATTGGTCCGTGACATAAAGATTTTCTAAAAATCTAGTGTTTCAGATGCTCTATACTTCTTCAGAATATAACATCACTTTCTCTTTTGAGAAGTGGACTCAGTCTGTTGCCCAGGCAGGAGTGCAACTTTATTTTTCAAAATAGCAAAATAGTTATTTCAGGTAGTATATTTCTTGATGTAATATACTATGCTAAAGTTGAGACCTAATTAGCTGTTGAACTAAGTAACACTCATGGATGTGGAATATACCTCGTAAATTATACAGCAAATAATTTATGAAGAGAGTAAAAGAATGTGCAGTGCTTATTTTATTTATTTTCAAAATAAACTGTGACCTTTTTGTTTTCAGCATTCTAGATTTTAATACCACATGGAGCAGTAATGAATGCTTTAACAGCATAGTACTCTATCAAATGTGTAACAATTCATCTAGTGAAAAAGGTTTAATTGATTTTCTATAATACTTTTTGAAGCAAAGTTCTAACATAAGCACTGCAGAACATCAACAATGACTTATTCTATATGTACCCTGAAAACAGTGAAAGTAGATCACAGTGGCTACTTCTCCACATGTACTTGATGCCCCAGAGTGGGTGGCTTGCTCCCTTTGCTTACTCCTGCTTCTTTGTACCCCTTTCTGCCTAGAATATCCTCACTCTCTGAAATGCGGCACATCCTTAAAAGTCCTGCTGAAACTTCACCTCCTATGCAAATCCTTCCCTATGCAGCATAATTAGATGAAAAAATAAAGGTAATAATAAACACTATGTAAGTAATTAAGATAGGATGAGGGCTCTCTGAGGAAATTAAAGCTGAAATCTGAATGACAAGGGGCTAGCCAAGTATAAATCATAAAGACAACTAATATAAGCAGAGGGAACACAAGCACTAAGGTACTAACTGAAATTATTTGGAATGTGAAAGAATTAAAGACAAGCCTGGCTTTAGTATGTAAGATGGAATGAGAGGAGGCTGAAGACAGCCAGTGACTTGTTTTGAGAGAGGTTTTTAAGCTAGGATGAGCTTGCCATACTTATTCAGAGAGTGATAGCCACTTCACTGTTTTAATCAAGAAGGTAAAATGCTCTGGTTTGCTCTGGTCCTTCTTGCAGTTAGGATAAGAGAAGCAGCAGCAAGAGAGGAAGAGCCATTGCATTGGTTCAAGTGGATAATGATGGTGGCTTGCTGCAGCGTACAAACAGTGGACATGAAGATCTACTAATAAATGTGAGATATATTTTTGAAGCAGATTGTGAGTGCTCACTAGTGAATAGGGCGGAAAGCCATGCCTCCTAATAAATTGGGAAAGATATCTATAATAATAGACTTTTATTTGTTTTTCTTCTTTGATGGAAGGAAACAAGAGTCCTATTTTGGTCATGTTCATTTGGAAGCCAAAAGGTAGTCTGGAAATATGCCTTTAAGGATCCAGAGAGAATTAAAAGCTAGAGGTACAGATTTGGGCATTATACTTACAGCCATGAGATAGGCTAGGAACCTCGAGGTAAAAGTTGTAGTTAAAGGATGCAAAGGGGGCCAAATAGAGATTAAGGATTCCCCAATATTTGGAAACTGAACAGAAGAAGAGCCATTACAGGAGACTACAAAACAGCAGCCAGTAAAATAGGAGAAAAACCAGGAAAACACAGTTCACAGAAATCAAGAGAACAATTTACTTAAAAAAAGAAGGGCTGTTGACCATTCTGACTAATACTGAGAGTGCAAGAAAGATAAATACTGGCAGAAAAAACCAGAACATTATGGTATGTATGTATGTAGACACGTATAAATGCTAGTGATTTCAGTGACTTGAAAGTCAGTGGTGACGTAGGAAAGGGAATGTGAAGTAAAGAACTAGGATGGCTACCATAGAAAGCATTTCAGAAAGTGTCTGAGAAGAGGAGCAGAGGAATGGACAGGGCACAGAGGGAGATGAGGTGAAGGAAGGTTGTAATTTGGTTTTCTTTGTTCTGTATCCCACTTCGACATCATGTTGTATTTTCAAAGAGAGAAAGTACTAAGGTATTTGTCAACCAAAGCCACACTTCCCATAATCAGCTGGGTGGAAATAAACTGATGGGAACTATCAAGTGGGGCAGGTAAAACAATGTAGGCACAAGGGTGAAAAGGAGTGAAAAGCTGTTCAAAAAGGGCAACAGAAACGGCCTCCCTGGACAGAGTGGCCTTTGATACGAGCTATCTTACGTTGTTATACACTGCAGCACCCTTGAGCACTGGATTTTACTATCAGCCTGAAAACATAAAACCTCCTGTGTCTTCACATAAACGGACTAAACTCACCTGTGAGTAAATATCCAGGAGACTTACCAAAATTTTATCCTGTTTTGACCTCACGGATGCTCCAAACCACTGATGGGACTTAAATTCCAATGGATCGTCCTTGGCATAATTTCTATCACCTAAAAAAGAATGTTGTGATGGGTAAGATACAAAATTATTAGAAACAAATATAACAGTTTATTTCTATCCAGACAGGTTGAGAAATAGTACACCTTTGATTAATCAAATACTCTACTGGTTATTTTTCTCATATACACTTTACATATATTACAGACATTCAACTAATCAGAAACATAGAATACATGATGACCCAGAAGTGTCTCAGTGTTATTATTGGCCCCATTAATTATCATAATACACATGGATGAAAAAGCAATTGTCGGTAAAATTTTCCAGTTGCTCAACTGTTAGATAATTAACTATTAAACAAATACTTATGGTCACCTATTCCCAGACGTTCTTTCTGTGGCATAAAGATATTTATGAACATTAAAGGCTATGAAACACCTTTGTGTAAAATGGTATAAAAGACAAGACTGAGATGTGTGCCTATGACGTAACAATCCAAGAGTTAGAATCCAGGAGACTTGATTTGGTTGGTAGAAAAAAGAATTCAATATGGTACACTATACTCAAACATTTATTTTTATTACTTCAGTCCTCACTATTGAGAAAATTATTTCTGTACACTAAAACTCCAATGTCAAAAAGAAAATGACGCATTGGGACAGACCAAACATCACTATATTCTTACCAATACAAGCATACTTGCCTACAGGACACACGGGATAGAGTCCTCAAAAATGTCACCATGAAAGACAAAAAGAACAGAAAACACTTCTAGATTAAAAGAGACCAATAAGACATAGTGACCAAATGCAAGACGTGATCTTTGATTTAATTTTGTGTCCAAATAATTTTTTTCAAAATTACAGAGGACTTTATCAAAATAATTGTGGAAATCTGAATTGTGAACTGCAGAGTACATAACAGTAATAATGTATAATTCAGCATTACTGTGTTACTATTAATGTTACATTATTCATAATAATGATTCATTTCTAATATGTGATGACTATTGTAGTTATATGAGAAAATGTCCTATTTTATACGAGAGGCATGCTGCACTATTTAGGGGTAAGTGTAAGAATGCCTGTCGCAATGGGTGAAGCTAGGTGACAGTGTATTGTTTGATGTTCATTGTATTACTGAAATTCAAATTTTCTATAGGTTTGAAAATTTTCAAAATAATTTTTTAAAACATAGCAATCAATGAGTACAAAACATATGTACAAGACCAATGGTACCTTCTTTCCTTTTTAACACTTAATGTATTTACTCTAATTATAAAAGCCTTACTCATTGCAAAACAAACTAAAACATAAAACAAAGCTGTATATAAAGATAAATCTAAATACCACAACCCCACCATAAAGAAATTACCTCTGTTAACACATTAGTATCTATCCTAAAGACTTGTTTCATAAATACATGCATGTCCTTTTATACGTAAAAAAGATATTAAGTCAATATTTAAGATAACATTAAATTATTATATAAATATATGTACATTTTCCCCCTTAATATGCCACTTATAAAGGCAGACCTATGGTATCATTTTCATTGTTGTGTAGTATCCCATTATACAGCCATAGAATACTTTTTTAATCAATCCCCACATCTCCCTCAATTTCAAATTTAGGAATATTTCTATTTTGGGATTGCAGTAGTGTGATCACTGCTCACAACAGCCTCAACCTCCTGGGCTCAAACAATCCTCCCACCTCAGCCTCCAGAGCAGCTGGGTCTACAGGTGCATGCTATCATGCTTGGCTAATTTTTGTATTTTCTGTAGAAACAGGGTTTCATCATGTTGTCTAGGCTAGTCTTGATCTCCTGGGCTCAAGGAGGTCAAGCCTCCCAAAGAGCTGGGATGATATACTTATTTTTACATGCAGGAGTTCTCTTATCCTTCGTCCCCAGTCTCTGAACAAGTCATGCTTATTCCCACCTGCAGGCATTTATGCCCAAGGTCTTCTTGCCTAGAAACTTTATTCCCTCCACTCTGGATTCAAATCCTAACTGAAAATTCAGGTGTGTTTGTCTATTCACAATGCTAACCCATGGTGAAATGGTAGTCTGCCTCTTATGGAAACATTTGTCTAACACAAAAGATAATTATAGGAATAAGCAATTATGGTAGAAAATAGTGCAAGAACCCGTGAAGAGTTATAGGAAAGTGAGGGCACAGTACAAGTGAGGGAATGTTTTCTGGGGCAAGAGAAAAATCTTGTGCAAAGAGATGGAAGATTGGATAATCTTGAATTTTTTTTTTTT
>PVKP010004875.1:0-94033 GCA_004027715.1 Plecturocebus donacophilus | reverse complement strand
TTTTTCTTTTTTTTCTTTCTTTTGCTGTTTCTTTCTTTCTCCTTTTCTCTCTTTTTCTAAAAAAAAAAAAAATAAATAAATAAAAATAAAAATGAATGTACTCATACGGTCACACATGTGTTATTGTATAGAGCAGAGACTACTTGGTCTTAACATCAAAAAATTAATAGTACTTAAGGAATGGCTGTCTGGATAATTGGTCATTTAATTTTTTTAATGTTGGTCTTTTGCTTGAATTGTAAATTTTCTGCAAAAAGCCTAGGGTACATTTATAATTAAGAAATAAATGAATGCTATTTATTAAAATTTCCAGAAAATGCAAATTGTCATAAAAGTGACCACTCACTTAGGGCTATATTACTCCACTAGAGAAAGTAAAGAAGAAGATGGATTTAACTATTCTTCTGCCTTGACCTCGTAAGGACAATATGGGTTAATCAAATACTGTGGAGTGATACAGCTTTGGCATGAATTTACATGGCTATTGAAAAATTACATAACCTTTTCTGAACATGAAACACAAATATTTTTTGAAGGTGTTATTTATTTAAACAGTAATTTTAGCATTCGGTTTCCAATGACTTGAAAACATGAGGAGTTTAAATGTCTGACCTAAAGTCACAAAGTAATAGAGTTTTTGCAATAGAGTGAATTCACGGCTTCTACGCCCCTGCCTTTTATCCTAACTTCTAGACATGGCAGATAAATAGGAGGGTTTTACTTAAGCAGCAAGATACAAATTCAGAGCAATAATTTTCCCCTCACTATTCCATTAGCTCTTCCTTTTTCAGTTAAAAAACTTTAGTGATTGGTGACATAATATTAACCAAGTTTTAAAGAAAAATAATTATACTGCATAAAACTGAAAAAAAATTACAGAATCATACCTTCAATGACAATACAAATGAATATATTTGATCTGTCATTTAGCTGACAAATTGATAAGAAATATGCCCAAACTATTTAAGAATTTTTTTTCTTTTCTCCTACTGGTTAGCTTTTCTTCAGGGATGTCCTGGCTTAGCCAAGTCCATCACGGCACTTTCCTCAAAGAGTGCTTCACAAAGAGTCCTTCATTCATACATTTACACCTCATTTTCTGTAAGTCTCTCATGCCTGTCTCCCATTTTAATTCCAGTGTCATCCTATCTCATCAAATTTGATCCTCCCCTAGTATGTTCTTCAAAAGACTATTGATTTATTTGTTAGCATTTAGCCCTATTTCTGATTAAACTGAGATCATACAAACTTATAAGGAAGGCACTGATATTTTTTATTCTTCTCCTGAAGGACTATAACAGTCCCTGTAATCAATACCACACACAGATCACTCATGGATATTTTCATAATATTTAAAGAAAATGGGAAGTTCATTTGACTGCTCTTCTTATGCAATTACAGTTTATAGGCCAGTAATTTTTCTTTTCATTGTATTTGCATAAAGTGCAAGATTTTAGTTAATCTACACTCATTCTTACCTGGACTTCTCTCAAGCAATTTGCATTATCATTTAACCAACTGAAGTGTCAAGATGAATCTCTAGAGAAACCATTTCCCAATATGCATTAGAAAACATCATTAAGGAAATATTCATGTAGCAATTATTTATTTCATCATATGCCCTCTAAGGCATTGTAGAGATGGAAGAATAAGACAGTCTTCTCAAGGAGTTTTAAATACAAAAGAATGTAAAAATAAAACTGTTTCTTTGAAAATTCAACTTAGTTTTGTTAAAAATGATCCTATAAATTATTTCCTTCTTCTCCACTAGAAACAAAAGCCATTTATCAGGAAACACTAGCAAAACACAGAGTTTTTTCCTAAGGCAGAAATCTGAGGATTCGAAGCTGGATAAAGGCATGAGAACTTTGAAGGCCAGTTAGCATAAGTTGCAGGTGTGCATAAAATGGCCTGCCAATCCATGGTCATGTGGGGACACTTTTCCATGGTGGTCAATGCTGGCAGTAGCCACCAAAGCCTCCTGGACAGTAAGCACTTGTCAGGCATCATGCATCCTGCAGAGAAAGGGCAATTGCCTGGAAGTGTAGAAGAGGTGGCTTGGATACAAACACAGTTGGCTGATGTCTCAAGGGCTATCAGCATCCAAGAGTTCTGCTTCTCTGTAAGTTATGAACCTGTTTGCTGTCATTGCTGTTTTAAGAGGCAAAACAGCTGAACAGTTAAGAACACAAGTTTGAAACCACTATCTGGGTTAGCAGCCTGGATTTGCCACAAACTGGTGGGCATTTGGGCAACTCACTTAAGCTTTCTCTTATCTCCAAACAAAAGCAGGTGCTTGTCCACTTACAATGGGGGTTACATCCCAATAAGCCCGTGGTAAACTGAAAATACCCTAACTGAAAAATTCGTGATTGACCAGGAGCTGTAACTTGCTGCCATTGCCCGGCAACTTGAAGGAAGGCTGGTTCTACTAAATGCACGCCACTTTAGCACCATCACGAAGCTGAAAAATCCTAAATCAGGAACTGCCTGTGCCTATGGGGTGGCTGTGAGGACTGAGCCAGTGGAAGTCCTCCATGGGAATGCTGGCAGCACACAGAAGCACTTTGTGTGTGATGCTTGCTATTATTATCTTTCATTCCTTAAAAACAATTGGCCCCGATTCAACTTGAAATGATGTGGACTCTATTAGTCACATTTTTACCTTGAAAAAAGAAACATCAAATTCACCAGCCTCCTTAAATGACAGGTCCTAGCAGCCAGACTGTGGCTTCCTGGTGGGACTAAGGTGTTTTCCCTTCTCTTCCAAATGTTCATTGTGAGGTAGGATAGTACAGTGGTTAGGGATAGAGGCTCTGGAGATGGCATGGCAGGGCTTAAAAGCAGGCTTTGTCACGCACTGGCGGTGTATCTTTGGCAAATCACTTAACATCTCATGCCTCAGTACCACCTGTAAAAAGGGGTGATGATATCTTTCTCACTAGAGCTGCTGAATTGAATAAAGAAGTCAATGTGTAAGGGATCTAGGATGGGCTGGGCACATAGAAAATGCTCCATAGAGATTAGTTGCTATGTACAAACAAGTCTGGGACTGTATGAATAAAAATAATATTCCACACCACATAAGGTTACAAAAAGAAAACTTGGAGGCACATCTTGAGGATTTTACCAAGAAAAAATACATAACATAAGGCTAAAATGAACATTCAAAGCAGTCACAGATAAACATTTGCCTTATATTGCTAATAATTTATCAAAGCACCAGTAATAAAGAACTTCATCTTAAAATGTTTCACTCATTACTGGTACATAATAAAGATTCTTGGTACTGAAAGGAGGAAAAGCTATTATAAAGAGGTAAGACTCATGTATTTGGGGTCATCTGGAAAGTAGAAAATAGACATTTTTGATTTTCTAAGATTTTCTCCAATGACATACCAGTGAAGAACGTCTGAATGTCTAGGATCTTCTTTTCCTGAATCATATAGACCTTTCAGTAAGCATAGGGCAAAATACATGCAGATTTAATACCCCCTCTTCAACGAAAATCCATTACACATATTCCAAGCTAAGAGAAAGGAGGATTTTCTTAAAATAATTTAGAATTGGTATATATTTATACATCTATCTATACATACACATATGTAAAATTTCATTGAGCTGTGAAACTCATCCTAACATTCACATACTTTGTAGCATGTAAGTAACACCTCAGTAAAAATAAAAACATGGTAATTCAAATGATTTGTGTAGCGTCTATCTGAAAAACCATAGGTGTCTGCATTCTCATGGACTTCACTCGAAATACACCTTGTACCTGCTCTGTAGAGCCTCTACTAATAGCTTGTAACACCTGTGCATGTGCTATGAATCAAAGAAGCATAGAGTTAGAGGCTTGTGGAGGGTTTTAGGGACAGGCGAAAATGAAACTAACAGCTTGGAGAAAGTGACTTACTTTGAAGAACAAGGAAGGTGGATTCTGATTCTGCTTTAATGTGGCGCTTACTGGACTTAGGAAGCATCCATGTGGGGTGTGAGAAAAAAAGACTTAGGAGGGAGCAGTCTCAGGTGTCTGAGCCAGGCAACTGGAGACCTCCAGCTGACATTATGTGAGATGAAGACCATATGAAGGAAGTTCCCTTTAGAAAGAAAGATAATGATATGGTTTGGCTATGTCCCCACCCAAATCTCATCCTGAATTGTAGCTCCCATAATTCCCACGTATTGCAGGAAGAATCCAGTGGGAGATAATTGAATCATGGAGGTGATTTTCCTCATACTGTCCTCGTAGTAATGAATAAGTCTCATGAGATCTGATGATTTTATAAGGGAAACTCCTTTCACTTGGCTCTCATTCTCTCTTGTCTGCTGCCATGTAAGATGTGCCTTTTACCTTCCACCATGATGGTGAGGCCTCCCCAGCCATCTGGAACTGTGGGTCCATTAAACCTCTTTTAAAATGAATTACTCAGTCTTTATCAGCACCGTGAAAATGGACCAATAAAGATCATACATTTAATTTTGTGATATTAGTTAGACATACAAAGGGATATTAAGATTTTAGATCAAATTAGTATTATCAATACAATATCCCATCAACTTATCACACCCAAGATCTCCTCTTACCACCACCTACTCTTGTCATTTAGATTTGATCATTTTGACTCTTTTATATCAAATGTTCAGCTACTTTTATGACTGCATGTTGAGTGACAGAGAGCCCTGCACCCCACCCCAGCTCTGGTCCATATCCCAAGCTGAAGTGAACTGATCTTACTGGTTCCCCTGATCTACTGCTGCTTAACAAACTACCCCCAAACTTGGTGGCTTCAAACAGCAATGATTTATCTTATCTTACAATTTTGTGGATTAGGAATTGAGCAGGGCCAAGCTGGGAAAACCTATTGTTCCATGTGACATTGCTCTAGGTCAGTAGATGGCACTCTGACCTATAGTTTGGCTGGTCTGGATGGTCCAGGACAGCTTCACTCACATGTTTGGCATCTTATAAGATAGTTGGAAAGAGGTGCTCAGCTGGGACTCTGGATCCCAGCTCCTGCACATGGCCCTTCAGCATGGCACTCTTGGTGTAGTCAGACAACTTACACACCAGTGCAGATCTCTGAGAGAGAGAGAGAGAGAGAGAGAGAGAAAGTGTGTGTGTGTGTGTGTGTGTGTGTGTCTGTGCTGGAGGACAACAGGCAAGGTGCATACCTGATCTGACCCAGCTTTGGCCCTCCAACAGCTTACAATAAAAAGGAGAGGCTAGACAACACACACACACAAAATATACAGGATATTTTCAGGAAGTAATTAGTACAATAGAAAAATAAAATGTGAATATAGTTTGTAGAATGAACTTCCTAAAAAACTGTTGATTTATGCCATTTCTCCATTCAAAATCTCCAATGGCTTCCTTGGGTACCAAATAAAATGCAAATTTACTTCGGTGTTATATAAGACACACCAAAATGCAGCAGCCAAAATGGAGAATGTAGGACCCATTACCTAAGTCATCTCCCATTGCTTTCATCTTTTTTTTTTTTTGATGGAGTATCACTCTGTCACCAGGGTCACCAGGCTGGAGTGCAGTGGTTTGATCTTGGCTCACTGCAACCTCCACTTCCCAGGTTGAAGTGATTCTCCTGCCTCAGTCTCCTGGGTAGCTGGGACTACAGGCCCACGCCACCATGCCCAGCTATTTTTTTTTTTTAATAGAGATGGGGTTTCACCATGTTGGCCAGAATAATGTCCATCTCTTGACCTTGTGATCCACCTGCCTCAGCCTCCCAAAGTGCTAGGATTACAGGCATGAGCCACCGCACCCAGCCCCTCAGTGCTTTCTTTGTAGCTTTGCTGTTGTCCATTTGTCCTTTCTTCCTATGATCCCACCTTGAAACCACTGTCTCCAAGAAACATTTTTAATCCATCGTCAAATTTGACCTCTTCCTCCTTTCAACCACCATCAATTTTTCTGGAGGGTAAGAGTAAAGAATTTTATTCTTTCTTTACTATGTTATTATAGAGATATTTACATACTTAGCACTTTCCTTTTGGGGACTGTCTCATTCTTTTTTTTTAATTATCACCTTGTGTTCTCAGCTTAAGCCCATCCATGTTATGAAGGAGAAACAACAGTACAGCTTCAAGTTGAAAAACCTGAGCTTTGTAATTGAACTGATCTGGGTCTACATCTGGGCCCCATCAACAAAGAGCTTGATTACACCACCTCTTTGGGTGACAATCCCCTCATGTGCAAAAGAGGGGACTGGCAATAATTACTTCACAAAGGCCAAAAAGAAACACATCCCAGGTCTGTAGTGAGCACCACTGCATTACACGCACCATGGAACAACTGTCCTTTTTGCCCTCTTCATTACTGTGTAATGTACACTGAATAAACCCTCCCTGAATTGAGGGGCAATGTTAGCAGAGGCACAATGATAGCATGAAGATTTTTAGAGACTTTAGCAGTCCCTCGATGTGGGGAAAACAAAAACATGACATGTAATAGGCATGCGTACTATACTTGGTTTCAAAAGCCAATTTTATAGGCATGTGTATTCAAAGAATTTTTTAATTGACTCCAAGGAAAACATCAGCCAACTAAAAAGGAAAAGTTGGATTTAAATCTCAGGTTCATGGACAGCCCAAACCCGTTCAGGGTCACAAAACCCTCCACGTCGCATCCCCTCTCCTTTCAGGCTTGTTGCCTCAGCTGGATAGGTCTCATCTGCTCAACCCCTTCATTCCCTGGCCACTGCCATAGTCTTTCAGCAGGAATCCACCCTGCCAAGGACAAGGGCCACAGACACCAATCAATGTATTTAATGTCTTATTTTCTAATCCAATCCACACACGTGATCAAACAGGGAAACATGCATAACAGAGAATCGCTATTTACAACACGAATGAGCACCTGACACTCAAAAATAACTAAAATAAAGCAAAGCACATGCTAAAAATGCACTGAATATAATGTTACCACCCTAACTATTCAAAAGGTAGTTCCAAAGCTTTAGAAATTTTTGGAAATAACTGACACCAGTTACTATTATTGTCTGAAAAGTTTTCATTAATAAAATGTCAAATAATTTGATTTTTGGTAGCTATGTTTAACATTCTGTATTTTTTAATAATGAGAAGAAGTATTTCCTATAAGAGATAGGAAGTGTCAACTACATTACTTATTAATTTTAGTCATTGTCAAGAAGATAGCAGTATTGGGAATGCCACTTAATCAAGAAATTAAAACTTGGCAACTGACCTAGTATTATCAATCAGTAGCTGAAAAACACAATTTGGGGACTGACATGTTTATTACTTTCATCTGCCAGTATTTTTTAAACATTTCCATTAATTAGTCTGAGAGATTGATGACTCTCTTCCAAGTGTTATTCAACTGCTACTTGAAAATAATAAGGTTAGACGCACTAAGAGACAGTGTTTGGGTTCTTGTGCTGCTGTTAATTAAAACACATTAGGCCTAATCGAATACTCAGGCCGTATTCTGCAGGCAATTCCACTTGCTCTATTTAAAGGAGAAAGAGTGAACAGCAACAATCTGCTATCAAAATGTGCAGACGCCATAAACTGACAAACATCAAAAGCATCATTACTAAGAGTGTTCCTCCTCACTTCTCACCAACAGATCCAATTGGAGACAAGAAAGCAGGCTTGCCCTCTGCAGCATTCCTTCTCAAGGAGATTCTGACAATGTTCCAAACTCTCAAGAATGACAGGACTTTCCCTTTAATACGTTTTCATTATCATAGATGCTTAAATATGCGATCTGAACAGAAATCATTTTTGTTACTAGCAATCAAGAAACATTTCATATGTGAATTCAGAAATAAAACCAAAACACTTTTAAAGTTGCTTGGACAGTGTAAGCAGAATTCATCACTCAAATTCACAAGCAAGATTAACTTGAAGATTTATCTAATAAATTTCTACTCCAAAACTGTAAGGATTTGCCTTTTTTAAATCCAAATTTAATTTTTCCATAAAAAGCCCCATATAAAAGAGTGACTCAATGAAATTCTCAGCTCTTTTTAAAAACGTGGTATGATTGGCTGGGAAGCTACACTGGATTCTAAGTTGTGCCAAAGGCACATATGTGGAAACAGAATTATAGCTTCAAGGCCGCTTATAAAATAAATAAAAGCTATGAGAAGGCAGAATATTATACCCAATTATTATGCACGTTGAAGGTACCTAAAATGTTGGGTTTGATGCATAACACAATTGGGCATCTATAATTACACATTCAGAATGTTCTCTAAAGACAAACTGAACAATGTGCATTGAGGCAGAGCCTTCCAGTTGCCTCCAGTACTAATCTTTACCTTCTAGTAAAGAAAAAGAAGCTCATTTCTTTGCTAAGCCAGCCAAAGAACTACATTTTCTAGTCCCTTCCTGATAGATGTGATCATATGACTAAATTCAGCCAGTGAGAAACAGACAAGTCTGTAAGGTGGTAAGGTTTCTTCCTGAAAGCCTCTTTGAAAAGAAGAGAGAGAACCCTAGTCCCAGGGTTCATGCCTCGGGTGGCCTCCAACCAGCTGCCCCTGAGAATGTGATGGAAATGGGGCAGTAGACAGCAAGGAGCCAGGCCTCTGCTGGGCCATGAAGGATCTCTACCAACTCAGGATTCCAAACTCTGGACTTGAGTGACGTGAGATAGAGACACACCTTCCTCCTATATAAACAACTGTGGCTGAGATTGCTTTTCTTGTAAATGCAAAGGAACCTACTATCAAATAATAAAAGCAAAGCTTAAAGAAAAAACTTATAATGTCCATCCCCATTCCAAGCCACTCCCATCACCATGTCCAACTACTTGCAAGGTTGTTTCCTCCCTGCCCTTCTTCTAAAGGAAGAAAGGCTCAGAATGTTAAAATAGCTTCTACATGATCCTATGAGAAATACATACTTGTGTATACAATTCCATGTCCACAAAAAAAATTAAGACATTTAGTGTACAAAAGAAAAAACCAACCCCAAGTGAAGGCATCAGGTCCTTCTTAATGCCTTCATTTTGACGACTGCTTGTAAAAACCACACCAACCATGGCTGCTTAATTAATATCACGCTCCTAGCACATTAAGCATAAACTTCCAAAGATCATAACTCCAGAGTTTTCATTTTGATAATACTGAACATTTACATTTATATTTCAGTTGAAAAAATTTTAAAAAAATTATGGTAAAAGAGTTGAGTATCCGTTGGTAGCGTTTTCCTACTGTATATAAAAGATGCCTGCTTATCCATGGTGGCATGGACCTGCAGTTCCACCTATTTGGGAAGCTGAGGTGGAAGGATCGCTTGAGCCCAGGAGGTCAAGGTTAGAGTGAGCTCTGATTACTTCACTGCTCTTCAGCCTGGACAACACGGTAAGATCCTGTCTCAAATAAATAATTAAATGAAACATTTTGTTTAATTTGTAAATGATCCCTGCTTATCAATTGTGCTAAGTAGAATTTTAAAAGGCACACAACCTGGCAGATGTAATAGGATTATATATTCACTTCCCCCCTCCCCCCTCCCAAAAAAAAGACCTCTTAAACTTCCATGGATAGTGCATTTATTTGACTCATTAAGGTTATATGTTGCTAATGTTATGTACCATGTCTAGAGGTTTTTATTTTTAATGTACATTACCAAATATACACAACAATAACTATAGCCCATTTAATTTTGAAGGTAAGGCAAGAACATACACTGATTCCAACTACTCAGTAAGTTGCCAATACTACTTTTAGAAGAAATTTAGCCATTTCAAGGTTGTCACTACTAAACAAGACCCTCTGCTTGGAGGCAAATTTATTAGGAAAAACAAATCTCAAAGGTGTCTTCAATACGTGAGCTATGGGTTTGATGCTAACCATCAGAATGAGAAATGACAATAAACCTTATATTCACCTGTGCACATCCGTGAAAATAAACTTCAGCTTCAAGACACTCCCCGACTCTTTCAGTCCTACTTACAATCCTTTGGACTGGGGTTAGGTAAGTGTTTACTGTGTTCCAGCTCCCTCAATGGGCAGAGGACGCTCCATCACCCTGAGGTCTGGTTGAGCCATGTGACTTGCCGTGGCCAATGTATTGCTAGTGGACTTGATCAAACAGTGGCTTAAATTTGTTTGCAAAACTGACTTAGTCCTTTTCCTGTGGTCATATCCCAGGAATTTCTGGACCATGGAGAAAACGGAAGTATGTCAGAAGATCTGCACCCACCTACATCCCATAGCGATCTGTTGGGCAGCTGGCATTGGCCAAATCCCAGCCAACACACAGACCTGAGTGAGAAATGAATTCTTCATGATTTAAGCCATTGGTCTTGGGGCGATTGGTTGTACAGCATAATTGTGGCAATGGCCACTTGATACACAACTCAAAGTCATTCTGTCCTGTCCCTGGAACAGCTGTCCTCATGAATGGCACTTTATCAGCCCTTCTGGCGTGAAACATCATTACTTCCATCAGAACACTTTTTTTTCAGGCTCCTGTTTGTCAAACAGCCTTGTGTTCTTCGTTTGTGTACAATCCAGTCTTAGGTAAACAGTCTTTGCCACTTATTTGACATTATCTCGACTTCTGCAATTGCTTTACAATTGTGTGATAATGGTGATACCTCTGTTGCATGATATCAAACTCCCTGTGGGAAGATACTTTTTCTTGTAGTTCTTTTAGAGAGTCACAATGTTAGACAGAAATGCTGTTAACATATGCCAGCTGGAAATGATCAGAACTTGAGAACGAGAGAGCTGAAGTTCAGAGCAGACTGACAATATCACAGAATACAATATCAAGTTCAGAGCAGACTGACAATATCACAGTTTTATTTTCCTAAATGCATTTTGGAGGGAAAAACAGAAGAGTGTCTCTAAAAAAATAAATTATATCTTAAATATATCTGATCGTTATTTGCACATAACGGCTTTATCTAAATAACTAAATAACTATAAATTATCTAAAAATGCAATCTAATATTACTTCCTCACCATACATTACTCTACAAAACTGTTCATTGCTATCATTAATAATTTAAAGTATAACATGAACTATTCAAAACTGCTATATGTGTAAATAAAAGACTCTATTATTTTTTGACCCAAAGCTAATTAATCAAGAACATATTTTTTCCTACTCTTTTTCTGTTCTTTTACTTACCATACTCTTATAATGAAAACAGCAGCAGAATCCTGTCAAGAGTACTATATATTATTCATGTCTATTCATAACTATTAATTACCACCATTCCCCCAATATCCCTGAGGACATGTAAAACCAAGAAGCTTCTACGCAAAGTGTACAGGTCATCATTCCGAATAATACATTTTAGAAATCATACAGGAAATCCAGAAGTGAGGAAACTATGCTTGAAATAAAAGGCACATTTGTACTGGATTCTACTTGGGTATTTTTAGTCAAATTTTGTGGTTTATTTTACTTTTGCAAACACAGTGACTATCATCCTCACTGATAATGGGATGACATGGTAACTGCGAACACTGCATTCTGTTTTACTGATTGCCTTTTACTTCTCAGCTTCAAAGAAAAAGGAGGAAGCCTTTGGGTTGCCATTTTTTATTTGAATGGACTACAGGACAGAGGGTCAGCATTCCTCAGCCAATAGGTCATTAGTCTTGATCCTGATCCGCAGGTGTGGGCACCTGTGTCCAAAAGTGTTATCCCCTCCCTGCACCTTTTCCTTTTAGAGTGTGACTTTGCATGTCTTCCCCTGAAGAGGTGGAGTCCTTCCCACCACCCCTTGATGCTAGGCTGGCTTTGAATCTCAGGGTATTCAACAGAAAAGGACAGAAAGAGCACAGGTGGCTTCTAAGACTTGAATGCTCCTCCCATTCTCTAGGAATCCTGGAAGGGCCTGGAGCTGCCTGCTGCAGGAAGGAAGGCCACAAAGGGGCAGACCAGGCTCCGCAGCTGAGGGCATCCTAAGATCTCCAGTCCCCAGCCAAATAGCAGCCAACCACATGCTCAAGGAAGCCCGGCCAAGACCAGAGGAACCACCTAGGCAGCCCGCATGCTTGTTTAAGCCACTAACTTCTGGGGTGGTTTATTATACTACCAAAGTATAACTGATATGGCAGGTTTTCATCCAAAACCTCAATCTATTTTCCTAAAAGTCTGAAGCCTCAGCACAGATGAGTATAGTAAATTTCAAGTAGGGACGCTCTGTAAAAAAATTCAGCATTCTTGGTTCTCAAACTGTCGTGTGCATCAGAACCACTTGGAGAGTTTGTTCAATGCAGACTATTGGAGTCTCCTCTAGATTTTCTTAGTCAGTTGTTCTGGGGTGGAGCCTGAGAATTTGCATTTCCAACAAGCTCCCAGCTTTTGCTAATATTATTGGTGTTGCCCCCACATTGGCAATCACTGTTTTCTATGACCAAGTGGAATGGGAATAAAAGATTCCCTCCCTTACAAAATGCTATTCTTATAAAACCAGAAGAATAAATACATCTCTTTTAAAAATCCTGTTAGAGTAGGGAGTCTTTCAGATTTTAATATAAAAGTCCTTTCAGATATTAATACAAAAAAAGGAATGATATTTATTAAGCAGACATGCTGGGTAACATGAACATTAAACTGGAAAACAATAGATTGTTTCTCCTAGAGCCATCAACACTTCATGAATTACCCCCAATACAACAGTTTATGATCCTATTAAAGCTTTTTATAAAACAATGTAAAGAATACGAATCACATTAAATCTTATAATAAGAATAAGCAGTATTCCCATATACTATCAATATTTAAATTTTAAAAATCACAGCAAGTGGAGCATTTATTTCTTGAGCCTCATCACAATAATATTTCAGCTAGTATTCATGTTGTTGATGCCATCCATGGTTTATGGAGTGTACACATTTTCATTTCAAGTATCTTACTTCAGTAACTTAAATATATTTGCAGTCTCTAAAGCTCTGAGTTTTCCTGGCAGTAATTCCTGACTTTTTTTGAGGCACAGGAAGTTATTTCTATCCAGTCTCCTTCAATCTGTGCATCCAACAGATCATCACTGAACACTGAATCCCTAAAGACATACAACTCTTCAATGTAAATTCATTTTGTTTAAATGAATACCATAATTCATAATTTAGAAAACTGATTTTTACTGTTAAAATGCACATTATTTATTCTGTTTTCATTTCAAATTCATGATTAATAGTCCCATTTAAGGCAATTTTAAATTTCATTATTTTATAAACTATAAATATAGGTAGTGGATAATTTTAAAGCAACTACTATTTTTATAGAATAGGATTACTCTCCTTCCTACAGACATTATGAAATAGTTATCTCAAGGCCTCATTTCTTAAAGATGAAAGTGGCAGATAAAATTTTTATTTACAATTTAAAAACTTCAAATTTAAATTTTTATTTAAAATTTTATTCCTACTATGCTCTACTAATAATTTATATAACTTATATATTATATTAATGCATTAATATGTTATATTATGCAATTCTATAACAATGTACATTATAATACATTATAAACTATATGCAGTATGCATTATAATTAAATATATCATTACAATAACATATATTATAATTATGTGTTATACAATATATACAGCATATATGTATATATTTATTATATAATACATACTGTATATCATCCATAACATAATTCTGTTAATTAATAGAGCATAAAATGTATACATTATTATATATTGCATAACAAATATATACTTATGTACATTTTATGATATATTCATTATATTCCTATATATGTTTCATAATATATGTGATATTTTAAAACAAATTATATAAGTTAGTGATTATGTTTTTTATTGAATAGGTAACTACATAATTTTGATCCCCTGTAATAATCTGTGATATCACATTTAGTGAGAACTTTTCCCTCAAATGTCCATAGTTTAAGGACACTTCCATCAGCTGCGTCGCAAATTTTAGTGGAACAGAATGAGATCACTGACCAGCATCTCAGACAGACTTTTAAACCTAAATCTAACTTGTGTTTGCACAGAGCAGCATAAGTCCAGCCTCTCTTTACTAACAAAGTATCATCAGTGTCAGCAATGTAAGTCTAACTGTAGTAACTCAGCTAATTTTATTCTTCTGTTGTATCTTTCAAGCTGACATTCATTACAATATACTGCACGCAAAGAGAATCTAGGAAAGATGGCAGTATGGTAAGTTTATGCAGTAAGAGGAGAAAACATCCCAATTTCACACGCAGGGTATAGAATGTGGAAAGTTCTGGCAAAGTTGCTTGAATGTCTACTCCACAGCCATATAAACTCTCTTTCAAACCAGCAATTTCACTTTTACATTCAATAATAAAAAATGACTGTCAAAAAGCACATAAAAATGCTCTATGCATGAGAGAGATTTATCACAGCATGATTATAATAATGAGAATATTTGGAACAACCTAACTATCTGACAACCAAAGGAAAGTTAAGTATATTGTACAAAAAATTAACATGAATTTTAAACACGTGAAAAAAGGCAAGCTACTAAATTGAAGATAGAATATGAGCTAAAATACATCATAAATGAAAAGAAATCACCTCATAGGAACTTCCAAAACAAGCATAGTGTCAACTCTGAGAGTTGGAATTCTCTGAGAGTTTTGTTTCTTTCATTGAATATTGATATACTTACATTATAATTTTTGCAACATAACATTATTTTACAATATTGCATAAATAAATACTTTTGCCAAATTATATGAAAAAAGAAGTGTTCACCCAATATTTGGAAGAGGCAGCAAGATAGGAATCAAGGATAAATTTATTCCTTAAATTCTAAAACATCTGAAAACTGTTTTCTCCTTTGAGTATTGCAAAGTAAATACACGCATACATCACAAATATTGCAGGTTGGGCTTCACGCCATTGCAATAAAGAGAATGCCGAATTAAAGCGAGTCACACCAATTTTTTGGTTTCCCAGTGCACATAAAAATTATGTTGAAACTATACTATAGTCTAAATAGCATTACTTAAAAAATGCATATACTTTAATTGAAAAGCATATTATTGCTAAAAATGCTGTTATCTGAGCCTTGAGCAAGTCATAATCTTTTTGCTGATGAACGATTTTGCCTCAATGTTGACAGCTGCTGACTCAGGGTATTGCAGAAGACAGCTGGTCAGACATCAGCTGGACAGGAGACAGCACCCCACACCCAACCAGAAATATCAGGTGGCCATCAGGTGCTGTTCCAGGCAGTTGTTAATTGTCTCTCTAAAATAATAATTGGTTGTAACCGGCACCAGGGAAAAGCAGTCTCCATATAAATAGAAAGAAGCTGAAATTGGTGATGAGCAGCTTCTTAATAGGACCTCAGGAGTTCAGCGAGTGGGTTTAACAGGTGCATTAAGAGGCAAAATGGCAGTGTTTAACTGGTATCCGATGTCCTAGGGACATTCAGCTGGCAAGGGAAGATCGCTTTACGTGAGCATGAGTGCAGTCCCAGTAAACACACTATGCACGCTCCCCTCCAAGAGGTGGCGGGCCACTGTGCATGCAAACTGCCCACCCTGAGGGAAGAATCAGGGGAGAAGGGACACACGCCCCCAAAAGTATGCTGATGTATAAAACCCCAAGTCAAAAGGTCACACTGTGCACTTGTCTTTCAAGTCACCCACTTTACCCTCTTCCAAGTATACTTCCTGTCCTTTCATTCCTACTCTAAAGCTTTTGAATCAACTTTCACTCCTGCTCTAAAACTTACCTTGGGTCTCTCCTTCTGCCTATGCCTCCTCAATCGAATTCTTTCTTCAGAGGAGGCAAGAATTGAGGCTAGTGCAGACCCAAAGAGATTTGCTGCCAGTAACAAGAATTGTGGTTGCTGAAGGCAGGGGTGGTTATGGTAATTTCTTACAATATACATGGATCTTTGACAAAGCACACAACATAAATCAGGGAGAGAACACACTATTCAATAAATGAGGCTGAAAAAACTGGAGAGACGTATGTGGAAGAATAAAACTGGATCTCCACCTCTCACCTTGTACAAAAATAAACTCACGATGGATCAAAGACAAAATCTAAAATCTGAAACCATAAAAATTCTAGAAGATAATCCAGAAAAAAACTCATCTGGACATTGACTTAGGCAAAGAATTCATGACTAAGACCCCAAAAGCAAAGGCAACAACAACAAAAATAAATAAATGGGACCTAATTAAACTAAAAAGCCTCTGCACAACCAAAGAAATAATCATCAGAGTAAACAGATAACCTACAGAATGGGAAAATATATTTGAAAATTCTGCATCCACCAAAGCACTAGTATCCAGAATCTACAAGGAACTCAAACAAATCAACAAGGACAAAAACAAATAATCTCATTAAAAAGCAGGCAAATGATATGAATAGACATTTCTCAAAATAAGATACACCCATGGCTAACATATGTAAAAATGCTCAACATCATTAATCATCGGGGAACTGCAAATGAAAGCCACAATGAAATATCACATTACCCCAACCAGAATGGTCATTATTAAAAAATCAAAAAACAATAGATGTTAGCATGGATGTGGTGAAAAGGGAACACTTATTCACTGCTGATGGCAATATAAATCAGTGCAACCTCAATATAAAGCAATATGGAGATTTCTCAAAGAATTCAAAGTGGATCGACCATCTGATCCAGCAATCCCACTGCTGAGTATCTATGGAAAGGAAACAAGTTATATCAAAAAGACACCTGCACGCATATGTGTATCATAGCACATTTCACAATTACAAAGATACGAAATCAACCTAAGTGCCCACCAACTTATGAGTGCTTAAAGAAAATGTGATACATATACACCATGGAATACCATTCAGCCATAAAAAAGAAGGCAATAAGACCTTTGAAGCAACTTGTGTAAAACTGGAGGCTATTATTCTAAAGGAAGTAACTGGGGAATGGAAAATCAAGTGCTGTATGTTCTCACTTATAACATACAGTGAAAGCTAAGCTGCGAATGTGCAAAGGCATGCAAAGAGATAGAATGGTCATTGGAAACTCAGAAGTGGGGAGGGCAGGAGGAGGATGAGGAATATAAAAAACTACATATTGGGGGCTGGGCATGGTGGATTATGTCTGTAATCCCAACAGTTTGGGAGGCCAAGGCGGGCAGATCACCTGAGTTCAGGAGTTCAAGACCAGCCTGGCTAACATGGAGAAACCTTGTCTCTACTGAAAAAAAAAAAAAAAAAAAAAAGCCAAATGTGGTGGTGTTTGCCTGTAGTCCCAGCTACTTGGGAGGCTGAGGCTAGAGAATTGCTTGAACTAGGGAGGCAGAGGTTGCAGTAAGCTGAGATCACGCCATTGCACTCCAGCCTGGGCAACAGAACAAGACTCTGTCTCAAAAAACAAAACAAAACAAAACAAAAACTCCATATTGGGTATAATGTACACTATTTGTGTTATGGGCACGTTAAAATCTCAGACTTCACCACTATACAATTCATCTATCTAACAAAAATACCATTTGTATCCCTAAAGCTATTGAAATTAAAAAAATTAAAAAGGTAGACATAATAAAATAAGAAAAAATTTAAGTTTGCCACATCCATGTACTCCTCCTTTCAAAAACCCTTTTCTTTGTAGCATCTGATACCATTTTATAGCATTTTAGCCACAGTAACACTTCCTTCTAACTTGCAGGTAATCCTCTCAAATCCTGTCACTACTTTATCAACTAAATTTACATAATATTATAAATCCTCTGTTGTCATTTCAACAATGTTTATAGCATCTTCATCAAGAGTAGTCTATCCCAAGAAACTACTTTGCTCATCTATAAGAAACAGCAATTCGTTTATTCAAGTTTTCTCATAAGATTGAAAGGACTTGGTCACATCTTCAGGCTCCACTTCTAATTCCAGTTCTCTTGCTGCTTTTACCACATCCACAGTTACTTACTCCTTGCCTTGAACAAAGACAAATGCATCCATGGCGGTTGAATGCAACTTCTTCCAAAATCCTGTTAATGCTGACATTCTGACATCCTCCCATGAACATGAATATTCTTAATGGCATCTGGAATGGCAACTCCTTTCCAGAAGATTTTCAATTTACTTTGCCTACATCCAACAGAAGAATCTCTGTCTATGGCATCTATAGCCTTATGAAATGTATTTCTGAAGTAATAAGATTTGAAAGTTGAAATTACTCCTTGATCCATAGGCTGCAGAATGGATGTTGTGTTAGCAGGCATGAAAATGACATTAATTTCCTTGTACACCTGCATCAGAGCTCTTGGGTGATCAGGTTTGTTGTCAGTGAGCATCTTTTTGTTTTTCTAAGCAGTAGGCCTCAACAGCGGGCTTAAAATATTCAGTAATATTTTAAGTTCATGTAGTTCATGAATCTCCTGACAGCACGGTGTAAACAGGTATACTGTCCTCTAGGCTTTGTTGTTCCATTTATAGAGCACAGGCACAATAAAATTTACATAATTTTTAAGGACCCTTGGATTTTTCAGAATAGTAAGTGAGAATTGGCTTCAACTTAAAGTTACCAGCTACATTCGTCTCCAATAAGAGATTGAGCCTGTTCTTTGCAGCTTTGAAGCCAAGCATTGATTTCTCTCCAACTATGAAAGTCCTAGATGACATCTTCTTATAACAGAAGGTTATTTTGTCTACACTGAAAATCTGTCATTTAGCATAGCCACTTTCATCAACGATCTTAGCTAGATCATTCAGATAATGTGCTACAGCTTCCTTATCAGCATTTGCTGCTTCACTTTGCACTTTTATGTTAAGGAAATGATGTCTTTCCTCAAACTTCATGAAGCAACCTCTGCTAGATTCCAACTTTTCTTCTACAGCTTCCTTACTTGAGTCAGCCTTCACAGAATTGAACAGAGTTAGGGACCTTCTCTGGGTTAGGCTTTGGTTTAAGGGAATGTGGTGACTGGTTTGATCTTCTAGCCAGACCACTCAAACTTTCTCCATATCAGCAATACGACTCTTGCTTGCTTGCCATTCAGATGTTCACAGGAGTAGCATTTTTAATGACTTTCAAGAACATTTCCTTTGGATTCGCAACTGGGCTCTTTACTACAGGAGGTCTAACTTTTGGCCTATCATGACTTATGACATAGCTTCCTCACTAATCTTAATCATTTCTAGCTTTTGATTTAAAATGTGAGACATGCAACTCTTCCTTTCATTGAACACTTAGGGGCTACTGTAGGGTTATTAATTGGCCTAATTTAAATATTGTTGTGTCTCTGGGAGTAAGGAGGCCTGAGGAGGGGGAGAGAGATGGAGAACAGCCAGTCAGTGGAGCAGTCAAAAGACACACAACATGTATTAATTTCACTATCAAACATGGCTGCAGTCCATGGTGCCCCAAAACACTTAAAATAATATCAAAGATCACTGGTCACAGGTCACCATAGCAAATACAATAATAATGAAACATTTCAAATACTATGAGAAGGACCAAAATGTGACATAGTGATACGAGTGAGCACAGGCTGTTGGAAAAATGACATCAATAGACTTGGTTGACACAAGGTTGCCAAAAACATTCAATATGTAAAAAAAAAACTTGATATCTGAGAAGTATAATAGAACAAAACACAATCAATGAGGTGTGCCTGTGCTATATATGGAGTTGGTGTTGCCACTGTGGAAAATCAACACCTTTCCAGCTCCTATAGTGAGCTATTATGTTTTTCAACATGGGAATACAGATTTTCCATTTTATTTTTATATATTTTTTTGGCTATTCATGTTTAGTAGCAGAGCCTGAAAGTAAAGCTGGAACCTCTTGGTTGTTCTTGTTCTGAAAACACATTTCAAGTACTGATTTTAAGAAGAATGATGGTTTTGTTTTTCATCCTATTTTGGGGGATAACATTTCTTTAAAAAATGTTTGGTTGCTCTGGATTTAATGAATTAATGGATTTGCTTCATGAGGTTCTGAACTTGTGAAGACAGAAATCATTAGAGAAATGCAAATAAAAACCACAGTGAGACACCATCTCACACCAGTCGGAATGGTGATTATCAGAAAGTCAAGAAACAGCAGATTCTGGCAAGGTTGCAGAGGGGAAAAAAACACTTTTACATTGTTGGTGGGAATGTAAATTAGTTCAACCATTGTGGAAGACAGTGTGGTGATTCCTCAAAGATCTAAAAGTAGAAATACCATTTGACCCAGCAATCCCATTGCTGGATATATGCCCAAAGGAGTATAATTCATTCTATTATAAAGATACATATGCACATTTGTTCATTACAGCACTATTCACAATAGCAAAGACATGAAATCAACCCAAATGCCCATCAATGATAGACTGGATAAAGAAAATTTGGTACATATACACCATGGAATACTATGCAGCCATAGAAAGGAACGAGATCATTTCCTTTGCAGAGACATAGATGGAGCTAGAAGCCTTTATCCTCAGCAATCTCAGGAAGAGAAAACCAAACACCACATGTTCTCACTTATTAGTGGAAGCTGAATGATGAGAACACATAGACACCTGTGGGGGAACAACAGCCACAACGACCTGTTTGGGTGTGTGGGAGGGAGAACATCAGGAAGAATAGCTAACAGATGCTGGGCTTAAAACCTACGTGATGGGACGATCTGTGCAGCAAACCGCCATGGCACACGCTCACATACGTAATAAACCTGCATATCCTGCACATGTACCCCAGAGCTTAAAAGTTGTTGAGAAAATGTAATGAATGAACCTGCTCAACACCAACATACCTAGAGCTGTTACAAGTCTTACATAAAATACGTCAGAGCCATCTGCTAAACAGAGAGAGATTCAGGGGAGAGTATCTTTGCACCAGAAACCCTGAGCACGAGGGATAAGGACAGACAGCACCTGATCTGCGTGTGGCACGCGACATTCTTCAGAGACACTTCTGTATCTTTAATATATTCTCCTGATAACTCCTTTGAGACAAGAAGGACACAGCACTTAGCTCTTCATGTTGAAAGAGCTCCAGAGCTGCAGCTGAGGGAAGCAATGACCAGAAAGACCCCGTCCCTGCTGCAGGGTCTTGTGGAATTCCAGGTGTCCCCAGACAGCACACAGCGTTTGCACATAACAGGGGCTGTTCTAAGCAGAGTGACTTTGGAGGGGTGCTTGTGCCAAGATAGCTGGGAGGCCTCCTCAGGGGACACCATCTGGTCCCGTGTCTGCAGAGGTCTTGGCCAAGCTCTGCAGCTGCCCTCTCCCTTCTGCAGGAAGCCCTAGGTCCTCAGGAAAAGCTTCTGCAGCCCCAGTAGGTCCTGCTCCTTATAAACCCCTCTCCAGGCTCTGTTCCGGCCTCTGGACACTTTCCTTTGGATGTTCCCTCCAGCCTCCCTGGTAAGCCAACTGTGAGTGCAAGGAATTCTGCTGATATCTGGTACAACAGCACCTTCCACCCTTGGCCCTGGAAGTCCCTCGTCTGCAGGCTCCCGCTCCCTGCTGTGTAGATCTCTCCCTGCTCTCAGAAGAGCCTCCTCCTGCCTCTCAACCTGTTCACGGTGCAGGACCCTCTGGCTTCCCACTCACTGCCCAGCTGCACGCTGTGGGAGTGAACGTTTCTGCTAGAAGAAAGACAGACAAACAAAGCTGAAAAACAGAAATCACATGAGGTGGGGGTAGGTCTGGGGGTTACCTGACCATACCTGGAAGTCACCTTGTAGCAGCACAGAGCTGGACAGGACCTGAGGTCCAGGCCCTCAGTTCCCTGAAGCAGATTCTGAAGTGAAGGGATCCCTATGAGAGACTTGCTCTCCCATTGCCAGGATGATGCTGCAAGCCCAGCCAGGGTCACAGGCAGTTAGACCTCAGCGTGCAGGGCCGTCCAGGCCAGAGACACCAAGAGCCTGAATTAGAGGCGATGCAGACCACAGGAGAGACCTCAGAGCTGCAGAAGAGCTTGGGGGATTTTGTTCCGGAAGGATCCCCAGAACAAGCTTCTGAGTAAGGCCGGGTGGTAGGCACTGAGCCTATTTAACTTTAGAACTTGTACCAGATGATGGACTGAGGGAAAGAGTGATGACAGAGAGCGTAGCTGTGATGTACTCCGAAAGTGAAGACACACGTGTGTCACCTGCAGCTAACAAAACAAGCCACATCCTTCGGAATTCAAGGATGAACTTAGCACAAGAGGGCAGGGTCTGCAGTCCTCATTAATTTTGGTAGTGCTTATAAGAGCAGGAAGTCAATAGTCCTAGCAGAGAGGTATTGTAGAAGAACACAGTACAAGAGTATTCACAGAAGGCAAAAACAATAGAAAAACATAGTTCTTTCCAAGCACCAAAAAAACCATCTCCCCTTTTAAAATAAGTAAATAAAACAAAAGTGAAACAAACAGACCACATGGCAAAACTATGTACCTGTAGTGTGCACACACATGGGCATGGATCCAACTGTGTGTTTACACACAACAGAACTGAGACCAAGAATGCTGAGCTCATTGATAAATGCAAATGGCCCTCTCGCACCTATTAAAACAGGCTTTCAGGTTACAAAACCATAACTCTATTCTGTATACCAAAGACTCACATTTATTTATTATGTATGTATGAATGTATGTATGTACGTATGTATGTATTCATTTATTTCAGAGACAAGGTCTTGCTCTGTGGCCCAGGCTAGTCTTGAATTCTTGGCCTCAAGCAACAGAGACAATTAACATATCCCAGAAGGCTTAAAAACAAAGAAATGTAAAAGAAAATACCAGGCAAAAGCAATAAAATATAATCTTGGGTTACAATTTGATATCAGACATCATAAAATTTAGGATAAAAATTACTTAAAAGAAGAAAAATACAGGTACTCTATAATGCCAAAGACTACAATGAACAATCACATTTCTTAAATATAGTTGATGATATTAAATGATCTATGAAATTCATTTCTAAAAACGTCAAAAGGCATTTTACAAAATACAACAACAATTCTTTATAAAAAAAAAAAAAACCCAGTAAAAGAGGAGCTGATGGATGCTTACTTAACATTGAATGTAATTATGTAAATATAAAAATTTTAGTCCAAATGCCAGCTCTTACTTAATATGGCAACACTGGAGAGATTCCTACTAGAGTGAGAAAAACTGCACAGATGCCAACTGTCGCCACTATTATTAAACATGGTAATGGATGTATTAGACAATGCAATGAGACAAGAGAAAGCAATTAGAGGCACCAGAACTGAAGGAGAAAAGACATAAAACAATCTTTATATGCAGATAAAACGGTGTGAAGATTCAAAAGTGCATTAAAGGACTATTGAAAACAATATGAGGATTCTTTCAAATACCAGAACATACATTTGAGAGAGAAAAATCAATAAACCCAATTAAAACAGAGAAGACAGAGTGTCAGAAAATATCTTATATATAATACAATAATTGAATGAATGAAGGAATGAATGACAAAAAATGCATTGCCTAGGCACATAAATGAGACACGTGCTAAACCTATATGAGGACCTTAGAACACTCCTGAAAGTACGATTCATGTAGACATGCATAGATGGAAAATGTAATGTGTTTTTGAATGAGATCACAAAGTCATCCATTCTCTTTAGGTTTACTTATAATTTTAATGCAATCCCCATAAAAACATCTATGTGTTTTGATTTTTTTTTTCTGAGGCTAGGATGTCCATTATAAAATGTATAATATTATAAAAGATATAGCAGATATTAAACATATATAACTTCCAAAAATAAAACAGAGTTGTCCTGGCACACACAGAGGTTAGCAGAGGAAACTGAATCCAATAAATAGACCTGAGTGCAAGTGGAGATCAAGCATAGGAAAGCAGGGGTGACCTTTTGGTAAACAGCGTTGGGCCAGCTGGGTGGCCACACAG
Source organism: Plecturocebus donacophilus (assembly GCA_004027715.1). NCBI lineage: Eukaryota > Metazoa > Chordata > Mammalia > Primates > Pitheciidae > Plecturocebus > Plecturocebus donacophilus. The sequence goes on along the minus strand of PVKP010004875.1, from coordinate 70,222 downwards.
ATAAAGATGACACTGGATCTGCATTCACACTTTCCACAGGGACAAATGCCCTATGAATCAGTAATGTATGTGTAAAACTGAGCTCATGAAAGTCCACTCCTTTATAACCCAGCAGTGGGGTTGGGGGAAACAGATTTCCTAAATATGTCTCCAAACATACTAAAAGACTGATTTACTTAACTACATAAAAACTTAAAATAGGACATTTGTAGGCAAAAATGCAAAAGACAAGGTAAAAATTGGGGAAAATCTTTGCAGCTTAAATCAAAGGTAAATGACAAATATCCCTATGAATAAAGAACTCCTATCAGCCAGGCATGGTGGTACATGTTGGTAATCCCAGTTACTCAGGAGGCCGAGGCAGGAGAATCGCTTGAACCCAGGAGGTGGAGGTTGCAGCGAGCCAAGATCATGCCATTGCACTCCAGCCTGGGCGACTCTGTCTCAACAACATAAAAAAATAAAAAAACTCCTAAAACTGGAGAACAACCTAATGAAATAATGTGCAAAACCATGAACAAACAGTGGAGAGGAGAAGAAATTCAAATGTCCTTTGGACACATGAAAAGCTGCTCAAGTTCACTTATAACAAACAAAATGCCATGTAATCTGCCGTGGGATATCATTTTTCTAACTCTGTGACAACATGCTCTCCTGATTGGCAAGCTGCAACCCAGCCATTCTTAGACACTAGTGGGGAAGCAAAGCAGTCCAAGCCCAGCGGAGGGAAATGGACGATATCTAGCAATATCATGCTCATCCTTTGCCTGAAAAGTACTATTCCTTAGAGACTATTCCAAAGATACATTGGCAAAAATGAAAAAAAAAAATCATTCACTGTAGCATTGCTAATAAAAGATTGAAAATAACTCCAATGTCAATCAATATTGGAATGACTAATGAATTAAGATAAACAGTAAAATGAAACATGCAGCCAAAAAATGAGCTCTATACACTGATCCAGAGTGTTAATTATAGAATAGAACTTAGGAGGGGAAATAAAGAGTAACTAAAAAGATAAAAATCAAAACCACCGGAATTGGTCACCAAAAGGGGGTTGAAGAGAACAAGACAAAAAGAGCAGGTGGCTTTACCAGAAGTTGCTCTGAAATTATATACAGAGAGCCATATAATTATAAGTTTGGAATTATGCATTTTATATATCCAAAAAGTCTAACTTAATTTTACAGATGAAAACTGCTAAAAAAATAAAAACAAACTCAACACAAGTATATATCAGGGAAAAATCACAAAAACACCAAGGAAATATTCCAAGGGATGTCAAAACACAATATTCTGACCCTATGTATTTAGTGAAATACAGCTTTAGAATGAAGACATGAACGACAACAAAAGGTCTTAACATTCAATCAGTGGTCATAGAATTCGTGTTAATATTGGTGTTTCAAAAATGTACATTATATATAAGTATGTGTATGTGCTCATATATGTATTCTAGAATAAAACAAGAATAATTATTTAAAGGTGTTGAGTACATAGATTTTAAATGTGAGAGCATATTCAGGCATAAAACTGAAGTACCAACCTTATAATTTTAAATTTAAAGAAGAAATGTCAGCATTAACTCATAGTTTCTTTCTGTTCAAAAATACTTTGTTTCCATTTCTGTCTCCTGAAAATACATGAAAACAATGACAAGGAGCAATGAGCCCTCCCTCAACACCATTCCCCATCCTGCTGTGGAACAGGAAAGATGTAAGGTGTGGCAAGGGTATTTTGTTGTGCAGAAATCAAAAAAGCTAAGAAAGACTAATGGGGCCATGTCCAAGAAGGTAGAAGTGAATGTCACGGGGCTTTAAATGGCCAAATAAGGGATAATCTGAGCATCAAAAATAATGGCTACAACTGATAGAAACACATCAGATACATAAAAACATTTATGATCATATTCAGAAGTATCAATCCAAAAGTTTACGTGATGGCCCCCAAAAAAGAAAGCACCCCTCCAGAAAAATTGGTTACCAGGTACTAGGGCACGTTCCTTACTCTGAACATTAGCAGTTGTTGAAAAAGCTAACAACGTATTCTTATTTTCCTATTCAAGCTTCATTTCAGATAAATTAATTAGCCCTACTCATAAGTGAAAGTTCCTTACAGGACAATCTCAAGGAAATTAGGGAAACAAAGGAAATAATGAGTCCAGACCAGGGTGAGTGAGAGATGAAGCCAGGAAATGAAAGGGCGGTGAGAGAGGGAGCAGTGGAGGCATCAGCTTGTCACCCTCTGAGTCCACTGGTCTATCTACCAGGAAGACTAGGACAGAATCCTGGGACAGAAAGACACGCTGTGTCTCCTAATGGGACACAGTGGGAACCCACACCACCAGGGCAACATTCTTGCCATCACCTCCAAAAAACAAGAGTTAAACCAGATCTAGTGAAGCCATTAGAGGTACCTCTCAGTTTACAGAACGTATTCATTATGAAGACCCAGACCTAAGCTAAAAAGCCCAAGGAGGCAACAAACAGATAAATCCAGAATGTGACGCATTGCACAGCCCAAGACGGAGCTTTTATGATGAGCAATTTAGAGGTATCAAATTGGACAGGAACAAAAGAGGAGAGACTAGTCTGGATGAGAAGACACACAGGAGGCACAACGTGCAAATGCAACTCCTGTCCCTAATGTGGACTTTGACTACATCAAACCAAATGCAAACAACAGACTTTTGAGACAACTGGGGCAATCAGAATATAGACTGTATTGTGTCATAGCAAGCAGACACTGTTAATTTTGTTAACTGTGATAATGGTGTAACAGCATCCTATCACAGAAATAGAATCAACAGGACATCTACCAGAGAAACAGAGAGAGTGTAAGGAATTCACTTTAACTGTGGGGGTTGGCAAGTCTAACATGACGAGGGCAGGCTGGCGGACTGGACACACCAAGGTAGCAGCTGAGGCTGCAGACTTGAGGCAGAATGCCTTCTGCCCTGGGAAGCCTCCAGTTTGCTCTTAAGACCTTCTAGCTGATGGGGTGAGGCCCACCCTGAATTTCAAGAACCATCTCCTTGAAGTCAATCGATTATCAATGTGCCACCATATCTACAAAACCCTTCAGAGCAACACCTAGGTGTGTGTTTAATTGAATTACAAGGTACTATGGTTAGCGAAGTTGATACATAAAACTAATTATCACAAATATCATGGTGGTTATATAAGAATTTTGGGAGCCAGTGGCAGCTTGAAATGAACCATTGCGGAATAGTTATGCCTTGGAAAACAGCAACCACTATAAATCAGAGCTTTTTTCTTTATTTTTTTCCTCTGATAGGTGGTTTACCAGCACACTATCATTCTAGTCAGCCCTTATCAAGTCAAGAAAATGTGTGTATATGTCCATTAACTTATACATCGACTGATTATCTATAAAAATAACACCAAAAATAATTAAATGTTGTCAATACTCTATGCAGTATCACTCAACTAAGCATCTTCACTTGAAGGCACTAATTGATACTTGTTACACCCCAGTTTAGTGATTTTAGCTGTCAGAAAGCAGGTTGTGAAAATGCCTGACGGTATAATTCCACCCCATCTCCCATGCACCAGTCTCGCCAAATTGCTCTCAGTGGACAGTTGACCAGACATTCCTGGATGCCTCAACTCCAAACCTTGGAAACCCACAGAAGTCAAGAAGTTTGTGTCCCTTAGTCACTTAATTTTTTTTTTCAGGACATTCAAAATTCCTTTCTTCCTAAGAGTGTGTCTCCAAAAATGTCCTGCCCTCTACACCCTGCCTGTAGTCTCTGGCTGAGCTCCAATCCTCCAAAGGTACAGAGCCATGTTCAATTTCTGCAGCTCCATTCCCTGCCTGTGCGGAAGCCCTATGACTGGGTTTCCTCACCTATAACGTGGAATGCTACCTCAAAGGGCTGTTCTAGCTCCAGTGGGCTCTTTGGCCCAGCCTCTCATAACCCTGCATGTGCCTGACTCCTGCTCAACTCCTGGGTCACACTGCTCTTTTTCTGGATTATCTGACATGGCTACACGTCAGCATTTATTGATTTCTTTTGTATCATAAATTCTGTTTTTGATGTTTTCAAAAACATCTCCTGCTTCCTAGTCTTTTTCCTGTCTCTAAGAAATTTCTCACCATGAAGGATCGCTGGCATCTTTAATCCTCTTCTGGGGAGTTGTCACTGTGCTTCCCCCTATAGAGCAGCACGGTGGTGTTTGGGGCACTCTGGAAGGGCGTCCTGGATTAGCGTGAATAAGGCGCCGAGAATGCTGTTTCTATGTAGCTTATGTGTGCAAAGGCCTAGACCCAAAATGTTCAGGATAAAATAGGTTCCGTTAATCATACATCTGTAAAAATGCATGTTTCAACTCTGAAACGCGAAATGAAAAGATTTTTTTTTTAAGTAGCTTAGGGAAAAAATAATTGAAAGGCTTCTGTAATTAAACATTTTAAAGCGTAATCATAAAAGCTGAGTGCTCACAGTACATTTCTTCAGTGAATCATCCAGCTCCCTGTGAAAGAAAATCAAGACCATCCTTTGCTAAATAATTTAATGCAATCTCTAACTGAGGGCTCGTTTTTTAACAAATATAAAAGTAATTCATGATGCAGTCCTCATCTTGACCAGATAGTTGTCCACTCTATTATAACAATTTGAATTTAAGCCAAACCTGAGCAGACCGTGCACTTCTTGAAATCTGTCCTTATTCCCATCATTTTAAAATTCTCTTGTCTTTGACATCACAGACATTACACATAGCTTCTCCTGTGATGTGGGTGCTGTCTACCCCTCTTCCCTATACCTCTAACACATTTTATTCTACTGCTTTGGAACAATGGCATGTTTACCTTTAAACCAACATTTCTCTTGAGCTCTGAACTCTCCTCCAACCCCTAGAATTCTTCACCTGTAGAGTGGGAAACTCCTTCACTCCCTCCCACCTGCATCCCCTGTTTCTCCTCTCTTCCAAATTCAAAACTTGCAGCCAGCTTGGCTTCTCCTGCTCTTCCCCATCCTCATCCATGACATGAAGTACCCTGGACTCTTCCACAATGTCTCCTACAATCAGATGGATTGTATATAAAATATGGACTCTGGAACTTTCTCTGTGACACTTTTTCATTAATAGTAGTTACCATTATTCCATTTTGTTTGGTATGAACTTAAATTATTAGCCTTCTAATAGAGAATAGTTAATATTTATTAATGAGGTTATAATATCATAATGTATAGGTAAATACATACTCGTGTTTGTGTGTGTTTGTGTGTATGTGTGCATCTTAACTCAATTTGGCTGTGTCTCTACCCAAATCTCACCTTGAATTGTAATAATCCCCATGTGTCAAGGGTGGGGCCAGGTGGAGATAATTGAATCAGGGATGGTCTCCTCCATAATGTTCTCATGGTAGTGAAGAAGTCTCACCAGACCTGATGGTTTTATAAATGGGAGTTCCCCAGCACAAGCTCTATCACCTGCCGCCATGTAAGACGTGAATTTGCTCCTCATTCACCTTCAGGCATGATTTTGAGGCCTGCCCAGCCATGCAAAACTGAGAGTCAATTAAACCTCTTTCCTTTATAAATTACCCAGTCTTGAGTATGTCTTTATTAGCTGGGTGAGGATAGACTAATACAGTCTATTTTTTTGTAAAACGATTTAAAAACAAAAAAGATCATACATAAGAAAGTCTACTGCATGGCAATGATGTCTCCCTAATTCTGCTTTCCCTCTGTGGTCACACCAACAACAGAGAAATGCACTCACAGTGTCCAGGTATTGGCACATTTTGTAGCATTGGTGGGAGAGAAAAGACAGTACATGAGGACATGGCCCTTGTGTTTTGCTCCCAGGTGAGATGCCTGAGAGAACTGTTCAACCTGCTGTGTCCTGCTGTCCCCTCTCAACCCAGGTGACCCTGAGGGGTCTCACATCAGCTGGCCAGCCTCACAGCCCAGGGCAGAATCAGGCCCTTCAAATGCCACCCTGCTGCTCCTAACAGAACCTCCAACTGTTCATTTAGCATTTCTCTGTGACACATGCAGCAAATACTAAAGGATTTATTATCCATCACATCTGGAAACTGACCTGTGATGTTTCATTATACGCATTTTACACAAGAAGAAACTGAGGCTCAAAGAAATTAAGTCACATACAGTGGGCAAGCAGTAAAACCAAACTCAGGGTTCAGCATTTCTGGCTACTGCTGCTCCAGCACTCACGCCTCCCTGCTGTCCCCCTAAACTACAGCCATGCTCCTGAGGCCCTTTTGGGCTCCCACATCATCCAAGTGATCACTGCGACCCTCAGCACAACACTGCAGTCTCCTTCATGTTATTCTCTTATTTCCCCCGCAATACTCGCCATCTTCTAACAAGTATATAACTTACTCATGTGTTGCATGTTATTTTTGCTCCTTCTCCTGGTAGAGGGTAAGCTCCATGAGAGCAAGAGGTTTCGTCTCTTCTGTTTCCTGTTCTAACTCAATGGCCTAACCACTCCATAATTACCTGTTGAACTGAAGTAAGTAACAGTGGGTAAGCACAATGCCCTAACAAGGAGAACAAGAGTCAGTTGTGAGGCTTTCAAAATCACCCTTCCATCTGGAATCCTCTGGTGGGCCTTCTTGGCTGAAACGGAGTTGACATTTACAACAATGTAAGAAAAGCCTCTAGCCAGCCAGGGAAATAAATAGATTGTAATCAGTGAGTTGAGCTATGTGAAAATGCCAACACACCTCTTTTCTTTTCTTATCAAGATGATCATTGCACAGGGTTTAGCCTAAGAAATGGTAGCCAGAGCACGGGAGCAGAAAAATCTTGCCAACAGGATCAGAAGAACAAAGGAAAGGGATATTCTGAGAGGTGTGCTTCATTCAAAATTCACACATCAATGTCCTCACTGCAGAAGTTTATGCTCTTATTGTGCTTGCTGATTTCAGCATATAAATTTGGGACAATAAATATTGTTCAAAATCCTATTTAAAAAGTAATTCAAATGCAGCCTAATCCCATTGGTATCAGTATCTTTATTACTCACCGGTTGAACAAAGGAGTTACACCACATTCAGGAAAAGATACTCTGGATCACTGGAAGACTCACTGCAATCGCTAATATTTACCGAGTACCTATCATGCTGTGCCCAGCACTATGCTAACAACTATCCTTGCAAATCTCACCACAGCCCTCTGAGCTGCTGCTGTTATGATGATGATTTTATAGACAAAGAAACCCAGGAGGAGTGATTTCCTGACCAGGGTCTTCACAATGTGTGTACGGTAACACTGCAAGTGTCCTCGTTCGGGGGATTGTAGACCTGTGCTCTTAATTTCCACTAGACACTCCTCACAGTAGTGTGCTTAACATCTGTGGTCTCTGGCTCCCCAACTTTTCCTCCTGCAAGGGCCTTGAGTAACCCATCTTGGGAAGGGAGGCTGGGATATGTCTTAAAGTTGGTTTGCAAAGCCAACACTGTCATTTTTACATAGCTCTGTAGTAGCTTGAGGGGGTTGACAAAGATCACAGGGGAGGCTGAGCACCCACAACCCAACTCCCTATGTGCATGGGCTGCTGTGGAACACTAGCACTTTTTAAAAGTCCTGTCCAGCACAATATAATATGTCATAATGACACCTCCTGGCCTGAGTTCCTGCAACCCTCTGAGTGCTGGAGGGTAGCACCAGCCCCACAGCCAGCTGGTGGCTGCAAGGCAGAACTGGGCCTGATCCCAGTGGCCCCGTTAGAGGGTCCCTCCTCTCCTTAAATACCACTGGAGGGACAGAAACAACCCCTTGTGAAGGTGGAGCTGATTCACACCACTCAGCATGGAGAAGGTGGCTCAGCTCCAACAAGTTTAGCTAGCCTGACATCAAAAGATTCCCCAGCACACACCCTGACAAAGAGGCAGTGGTTTTATCAGATCAAGTACATTGTGAAAATCCTGGTCAGGGAAATCACTCATCCTTAGTTTCCTCATCTTTAAGATTATAATCACAACAGTAGCAGCATAGAGGGAAGTGGGGAGATTTGCAAGAATAGTTCTTAGCACAGTGCTGGGCACAGCGTGATAGGTACTCAGATCAGACCTATTCCCATTACAGAAGTGTCCCCAAACAGGCCGCACACCCCGGGCGTGCTATTCTTAGGCTCTCTGTTACATGGCTGCCTCAGGAGCCCAAGAGAGTGCCAGGACAGTGTGTCACCTGATCTGCCACCTGTGGGCAATTCCTTGCCAAAGGCACCAGTGGCTGATAAGCGAATGTCACTGTCAACATCCAGGGATCACTCATGAAATATATGCAGACTTAATGATCTTTGTCTCAAAATTTTAATCCTGGAATTCCTTAATCCTTCGCATGGACCTGTTCTTCAGGTTTTCTAATACAGTCACGGTTTACTACATGTCAACAATGGGCTTAAATTCTTGAGTGGGACAAAAATACAACTCACAGAGATATGGAAGCTAAGGCATATATTGTTTCAGTACATCTGATATGAAAGTGGAGAAGGCAATGTTAGAGACAGAATGTGAAGTCAGCAACTGCAATGTCATTTCCGTAGGTTATTTTGTCGATATTGCCATTGTTTACTTCTCCCAAGCTAAAGTACCATCAATTCTTGTTACTCGAGGTAGGTATGTCTATAAAGCTGCCATCGACACTGAATTGGAGAAAACTGATCCATTAAATACAGAGTTAAATTCCTGTGCACCCCTGATCACAATCTTTTCATTAACAGATCAGTTCAAAACCCTGTTTTATGTATACTTCTGCTTAAAGCTACTGTATTTAATATAGTATTGATTAATTATCATTGAACTCTGTGAATGACACCAGTAATTAATTTTGGAGTTACAAAGAAGTTCCAGAGAGTAGGCAAATTCACAAATATGGAACCTGCAAATAATGGAAACTGACTATATTTTCACTCCATTCTGACTGTACTCAAAATCCAAGGTTAACATGTTGAGGTTTCTGAGGGCTTCTAAAATTTTACAGTGGCTTCATTCTACAGAAGTCCACCATTATGAAGTCACTGTTGGGTGGGAAAAATCCACTCAGTTATCTGAGAACTTTGTTCATGTCTAACAGCTATAAATGCCCAAGTCTGATGTTACATTATGTCAAACATAAGCATCCAGCATCGTGAGTAAAGCTGAGCCCTGTCTGGCCCTACTATTGACACACGTGGACAATGTCCTGTACTCAAAATAGAGTTTGGCTCACAATGAGAAAGAAACCTAAGCTGGTCTTTTAATAGTCAATACATTCTCCAACTACTCTCAGGGAGATGATTTTCCAATTGAAACTTTTTGAAATCTTTTTGGATTCTTAAGGAAAAGTATGTTCATGTCATTAATACCTTATATGCAATGAGTGTTTCCTGCACTTGGAAATGAGCTATCGTATGTCCTGAACTGTCCGTGCTGACCACAGACTCTAGAACTTGCTGGCCATTTCTGCTAGAAATTCTGATTATGTCATATGACTAAAAGAATAGATTCTCCCACTGGCAGATGTGTTAAGTCATGAGTGAAGAGGCATCAGGCAGCAAGAAGAAAAGTTGTAGCCAAAACCAAGCCCAGGTTTTCCACAAATGGCTAAGCACAATGCTAGTATTCCAAAAATATTCATTCTCTTCCCTGGACCACATTGAATGTAAGTGAGCTTACATCAGTTCACTTGAGAATGTTGGAGAAGCATTGATACCGATCTCACAGAACCTTCACATAATATAGCCCAAGACCGGGGCACAACATAGTGACCTCATAGTACGACAGTGATACTCCTCAGATTCTGTTGTAGCCTGAAGAAAACACCCAAGGAGAGCTCATAATCCCCTTTGTTCTGATCTGATCCTCAGTGCAAACCCAATAGAATGGGTTTCCCAGGTAACCTAACACCAGAAAGAAGATATTTTGGTTAGCAATAAGAGGATTCTCTTAATAGCAATCGAATAATAAATTGGCATTTGGATGAAAGTATATTAATTCACCACTGCCAGATCTTTTCTATAAAGCTAGAAAAGAGATTCTGGACCCATGCAAGCCTCCCACAGCACAGACGCTGAAGGAGTCTTAGCTGAGACCATTGGTTCTTTATAACCACAATGTGGGAGACACTTTGTAGAATCCCACTTCCATCTTGCATGGTCTAAGGCTCTTTTCCTCTCCGTGAAACTCACAAATAATCAGAGGAAAACCTGCAGAGGCTACACCAGAAACCATCAGGTAGATATGTTCCCAATTATAAAAGCATGCTTCTGCATTTATTAAATAGCTTATAACAGCACTTAGAGTTGGTGTGCACATCATAAGAGCATGTAGAGTTAATATGCCTACACTTGACCTGGGTGGCTTAAGTATCCATGTCATATCCAGCCTCTGAATCTCATCTGCCTCAAAGCTGTCTCTAAAGTGAAGGTGGCTCGGAACACAAAGCAGTGAATGCAGTGAACACTGAGTACCATATCTGTTAAACTACGCTCCATAAGTTAAAAGAATATGGGACATCTTCTGATATATGCAGATGGACTTTATTCCTTTGACTCTTATTTAGTATTTCATTGAATGAAAATGCTGAATTGATTTATCTCGCTCCATACTGATTACCATTTAGGCTACTCCATTTTCCCCACCTTTAATGAACAATGCAGACAGGAACAAACCTCTCCAGGAGTTCCATACATTCGTGTAAGACCAGTGAGTAGTTGCAAATATGCAGAGCTAATTAGGATGAGTCTTTTCTTTTGCATTTATTTGACATCATTCTTTCTTTACTTAAGATGTTTGCTTTTCATGCATATTTAGGAAACTCTTCCCTTTACTGATGTCATAAAGAGATTTCCCTCTGTACTTTTATGGAAACCTTACTAGTTTGTTTTCCTCATTTAGGTTTTAATCTACCAAGAATTTGTATTTTTAACTAATCTTTAATTTATATGACATGAAGACCATGATATAAGTAGGAATCTGATTTCTGCAAAAGATAGTCAATTTTTTTCTTTTGTTAATTTATTTCATATATTCATTTTTAAAATGTATCAAGTACTCCCTCCTGTTCTTGCTGTTTTAATTTCACCCCTGCCACATAAACAAGTCTCTTTCTGAGCTCCTCATTCTGTTCCCATGGTCTCTTTATCTGTGTCTGGGTCAATACAATACAGTTCAATTCTATTATTTTATTTGATTTATTAAAAGAAATCTTCCATTTGTTTTATTTCTTCAAGGAATTTCACTTACCTGCCTACAAAAACAAAAGTTATCTAATTGTTCCACAATTTTGTGGGTAGGGCATTTTGTGTTTTTTATGCTTCTTAGGATATTTTATTCTTTAGCTATGTCTCTCATCAGGAAATAAAAACTGTGATAAAAGTAATTTTCGCATTTCAGGATTATTAAAGAAATATAGCTCGGTGACCTAGGTATTGTATGTGCACACACACACATACACACACACGCACACACACACAAACCATGTACAGTTTTTCTTAAGTTAAAGAGGTTGAAGAGAGACTGAATTTTCTTAAAACTCAGCAACTGATTTGACAATCTTTTAAAAAAATTAATAAAATATGATTTTGCCCCAGGACTCATCTCCTCCTTAAGCAAATTTGACAAAAATGGAAATACTGCCATTTTCTTAGACCATCTTGGTAACTTTATTCTACTTCACAATCCTTGATAAAGGCAAGGAAGAGGGAAGGCCAAGAGTGAGGGAGTAAGCATATCTGATTAGAAAGAAGGAAGGAACAGTGGTTTCCAGCCTGGACATGTTTTTTGGCAAGTCACCAAATCTCTTTTTGTATCTCAGCCTTGCTTTGTTTTGTTTCATGTTTACAATGTGAGCAACACCTGTGGAAGATATGTATTCATAGTTTGAAATGAAAAATGTGGACATTCTTTGTATGCTACAAAATCCTATACAGCATCTTACACCCTTACTGAGGTGTAACAGATATGCAATAAGCAGTACATATTGAAAGTGTACAGTTTGATGAGTTTTGACATATGTGAAACTATCACAATTGGGATAAGGAACACAACCATCATCACCTTGTGCTCATTGTACCCATCCCTCTGTGTCTTGGCCAACATTGTGTACAATCAGCTTTTGACCTTCAGCAAAATCTAAATTGTAGTAGTACTTCATTGAGTTCTGAATCTGCATTTGCCTAATAGCTAAGAATGAAGCAGGATTTTTCCCTCACCCCTTCATGGGCAGGAACTGAAGTGTGGGCACTGGAATTGCCAGCCCAAGACCGGGGCACAACATAGTGACCTCATAGTACGACAGTGATACTCCTCAGATTCTGTTGTAGCCTGAAGAAAACACCCAAGGAGAGCTCATAATCCCCTTTGTTCTGATCTGATCCTCAGTGCAAACCCAATAGAATGGGTTTCCCAGGTAACCTAACACCAGAAAGAAGATATTTTGGTTAGCAATAAGAGCATTCTCTTAATAGCAATCGAATAATAAATTGGCATTTGGATGAAAGTAAATTAATTCACCACTGCCAGATCTTTTCTATAAAGCTAGAAAAGAGATTCTGGACCCATGCAGGCCTCCCACAGCACAGACGCTGAAGGAGTCTTAGCTGAGACTTTGGTGCTAGCTGGGGTGAACTCCAGTCACTCAAACCTGCTGCACTCAAGCCCTCGTGGGAGGGAGCATGCAGGTGAGTGGGTGCGGGACCTAGGGTGAATGCTTTGGGGCACTGGCAGGAACTAACTATGTACCAGCCCCACAGCAGCGTCTGGGGGTGGGGGATGCCCAAGACCCCCGAGGCCCCAGAAGGAGTGTTACAGTTAGTGCTCTTTTAGCTTTGTTATCTGTGGACCGCTTAAGTATTAACAGCTCAGTGGAGGATCAGTGTTACAGCCTTTTGCACCCACACGCATGTTCTCGTCTGGGGCCCAGGAGGAATGAGGTCTCACAGACAAATTGGAGATGATAAATGCAGGGGATTTTATTTCCAATGAAAGTGGCTTTCAGTGGGAAGGGGCGCTGAAAGGGGACAGAGCAGAAAAGTAGTCTTCCCCCAGAATGTAGCCATCCCCAGTTGGACTCCTCTCCAAAGCTGCACTATCAGACAGCTGTCCCTCTGAAGTCAGGCCACTTCTTTCCAGTGTTCAACCATAGTCTCCAACATCTAGCTGCTCCTTTCTCAAGCCTGAGGTTTTTATGAGCGCAGGATAGGGGCGGGACAGGCCATGGGTGGTTTTGGAAAAGGCAACACTCCAGTGAAAAAACAGGAGTGTATGTTCCTACTTTGGGCCACACTTTCGGGCTTGAGGGTGGGGCCCTCGCTGGGACCTGCTCTCCTCTGCCCAGAATTTCCCTGCCTCCTGTCCCTAACAGTGACGCTGAGCATGTTTCCATGTTAGTATGTGTCATGTGTCCTCTGTGATAAAGTATTTTTTGGAGATTTTGCTAGTTTTTTGTTGTTGTTTTGTCTTAGGATTAAGTTGTCAGTCTGTTCTATATATCTTAAGTACAAGTCCTTGGTGAGATTTTGTAATGATTTGTAACTATTTTTTTTCCTGCCTGTGGCTTGCATTTTCATTTTCATAATAATGCCCCTGAATGATAACAGTGTTTAATTTTGGTCAGATCAAAGCAAATTTAATAAATCTTACCTATTATAGTTCCCACCTTTTTGTGTAATCTATTTAAGAAATTATTTTCTAACACAAGGGTACTAAGAGCTTCCCTCATGTTTTCTTCTAGATGTTTAATAGCTTTCAATCTAAAATTTACATCTCTGGTCTATTTCATGTTAACTTTTATATATTGTGTGAGGTAAGGGTAGAAGTTTAGTTTTTGCACAAGATCATCTGATTTTTCCAGCAGCTATTCCTGATAAGCTTATACTTTTCCCACCGAATTGGCTTAGAGCATTGTCAAAAATAAATTGACCATATATGCATGGGATTTATTTCTGGACAGTCTAGTGTATCCAGTTGGCCTAAATGTCTATTTTTACATCAATATCATTCTATCAAGATTGCTGTAGTTTTATAATAAATCATGAAATCTGGTAGGGTAAGATCTCCATATTCTGCTTTTTCAAATTTTGGGGGTATTTCACATTTCCATATACATATTAGAACCAACTTCCTTCTCTCTATGAAAAAGCTTGCTGGGACTTTAATTGGGATTGCAGTGAATCTCAAGATGATGAATTTGGGGAGAATTAACATTTAACATTGTCTTTGAATCCATGAACAGAATCTCTCTCCAGTTACCTAGCTCTTTAATTTCTCTCAACCATGCTTTACAGTTTTCTGTGTAGAGAAATTGCACATATTTATTCAAATTTACTTCTAAGTATTTCCTATTTTTGAGGCTATATTAAATGTTTTTGTTTTTCAAATTTCTAACAGGATGATTATAATATGTAAGAATACAAAATGCCTTTTTGGCATCTGCTGAAAAAGTGACACACAGTGCGCCTGTTGAAATTATCCTTAAGATGGTGAATAACATAAATTAATTTTAAAATATTAACCAACTCTGCACTGTTGAGATAAACTACATTGTTTATATACATATATATATTATGCATAGACATACACATGTGTATATATATATGTGTGTGTGTTACTAGATTAAATTTGGTAATCATTTAATAAATTTTGATTAGAATTTTGTTTAGAATGTTTGTGTCCATGTTCCTGAAAGATACTTGCCTGTAGTTTTCTTTCTCTGGAATGACTTTGCTTTTATCAGAGTGATGGTAGCCTCATAACATGAGTTGGGAAATGTTTCCTGTTATATTTTGTGGATATCTGGACAAATTTCTGTAGAATTGAGATTACTTATTTTTTAAACTTTTGTATAATTCACCAGGGAAGCCATTTGAACCTAGAGCTTCCTTTGCAGGAAGATATTTAACTATTCAAATTATTTTCTACATATAGAGCTATTTGGTTTATCTATTTTTTCTTGAATGAGCTTTATGGGTTCACATTTTAATAAATCTGCCTATTTTATCTATATTGTGAAATTTATTGGATAGAGTTGTTTGTAATACTTCCTTATTAAACTTTTAAAGTCTGTAGAACCTATAACAATAACCTCTTTCATATTCCTAATATTGATAATTTTACCTTCTATCTTTATTCTCAGTCTTGCTAGAGTTTTATCAATTTTGCTAACCTTCCCAAAGAACCAGTTTAGATTTCATTGATTATTGTTTACCTGCTTCCAATTTTCTTGTTTTCTGTTCCTTTTAGTTTGTTTTCTATTTTCTTAACATGAAAGTTTAAGTTACTGATTTCAGTTGTTTCTTCTTTTCAGTATAAACACTTAGTATTATCACTTTCCCTCTAAGCACTGCCTTAGGGCATTCCACAGATCGTGATCCATCATGTTTTCATTTCATTGAGTTTGAGATATTTTCCAATTTCCCTTTAATTTATTCTTGGACTCATGAGTTATTTAGAACTGTGTTGGTTAGCTTCCAATTATTTATTGATTTTTCAGATTTTTTAATGTTATTGATTTTTAATTTAGGCCCATTATGCCCAAAGAACATACTTTGTATAATAACAACCATTTTAACCTCAGCAACACTTTGTGGCCCAGAGTATAATCTATCTTAGTAAATAAGTGTTCCACATGCATTTCAAAGAATACACACTCTTCATTATTGGGAAGTGTTCTATAAATATGAATTAGGTCAACTTGTTTTACGGGACTCTTTAAATCTCCCATATCCTTATTCATCTTCTTTCTTTTGTGTCATCAGTTACTGAGAAACGGCTATTAAAATCTCTGAGTAAATGTGGATTTTTACATCATGTGTTTTGAATTTCTCTTACTAGGGTCATAGGTATTTGAAACTGTTAGGTCCTCTTGATGTATTAATTCTCTTATCAATAGGGAATGTCCTCTTGTCACTGTACCTGCTATTTCAGGCTCTGTGTACCAGGAATCATTTCACCTGCTCTTTCACAGAGCTTCTTTCTCTGGCCTCAGTAGGTTGCTCCTAGGTGTGTGCCCATCAGTATTCTGCTGATGAATTGGTGGGACCCTCTACAAATCCCTGGAGCACTCTCTCTCTCTCTCTCTGCAGCCCTTCTCACACCTCCTAGTATTCCATCCTGAGAATTTCAGCACCTTTGTCTTCCCAAACTCAGAATTCTGTTTTCTCAACTCAGTGCAACAGCTGAGCTCTATTTGGGTCTCCTCCCTGTGTTACTACAGCCCACGGACTCTCTCCAGAAAAAGCTGGAGCAATCCTGGAGTTCACTTCTTTTGTTCCCCTTGTTGTCAGGGTCAATTCCCCATAGTATCCTTTGACCAGTGTCTTAAAGCCGTTGTTTCATGTATTTTGTCCTGTTTTTAAGCTGTTGGAAGTGGCAAGGTAAATTGGGACTCTACTTTCGCATCATGTTTGAACGTGGACATACAAAACACCATCTACTTGGGAATGAAATTATCACCTCACTGGTTTTAACAAAATACTTATTAATCTCAGCTTTGAATTTATTGAATAGTAAAATTATTAAACCCAGCTTATTGAAAAATAATTCAATTTAACACAATTTGTACCAGTACACAGAGTAGTATGTATTAATGGAAACTTGGAAACTAAAGCTTTTCTTTAAAATGAAAGCTGAACTTAAGCAAATAAAAATGGTCATAAATCATGTATCATGGAATAAAATGACAAGACATTTATTTTGCAAAAAAGAACTCAACCCTTGGGTTAAGATAGTTTGGTATTTTTCCCCCAGCAGTGATAAGCAGCCACTTAAAAATATGCCTTGTTTCCTCTACTTTTCTCACTGATTCTCTCTGAGGTAGGCACCATTCCCTGTATTTCAGATGGTTGGACATTCCCTCCTGCTAGTCTGAATTTTTCACCTGAAGCAAAGTCATGATATAGAAATTGTAAGTGGTCCTCAGGTCTCCATCAACCTGTTACCAGCAGTTCAAACCTAAAACCTGAAAAGCTGAAATCACCTTTCAACTCCCCCAGCCCTGCCCTCGCCTTCCTTTAGTTAAATGCTACGTAGTTGCTGTTTTAAAATGCTTAATAATTTTTGAACAAGGGGCTCCACAATTGCATTGAGCACAAGGAGCCATGCCATATGGAGTAGATTCTGCATACAGAGTAGGTCTAGATGTCAACTTTAGGTTCACTAGAGCTTTAAATACTTCAAAGTAAATGGAAAAGTAGAAATAAGATTCTCACAATTCCCATCATCTGAGTTCCTTCCTTCGTACTTGTTACTGGTTGAATTTTGGTCCCATTCTCCACCAAAACAAAGATATGCTGAAGGCTTAACCCCCTAGGATCTCAGAATATGACCTTATTTGGAAATAAGGTCATTGTAGATGTAATTAGCTAAGATGACATCATACTGTTGTGGGTGGTGATATGGTTTGGCTGCGTCTCCACTCAAATCTCATCTTGAATTGTAGTTCCCATAATGCCCATATGTCATGGGAGGGATCCGATGAGAAAGGAGTGGATCATGGAAGCAGTTTCCCCCATGCTATTTTTGTGATAATGAGTGAGTTCTCACGAGATCTCATGGTTTCATAAGCGTCTTGCACTTCTCCCTGCTGCTGCCTTGCAAAGAAGGTGCCTTGCTTCTTCTTCACCTTCTGCCATGATTGTAAGTTTCCTGAGGTCTTCTCAGACACACAGGACAGTGAGTCAATTAAACCTCTTTCCTTTATAAATTACCCAGTCTTAGGCAGTTCTTTATAGCAGCATGAGAATGAACTAATATAGGTGGACTCCTAATTCAATATGACCAGTGTCCTTGTTAGAAGCTGGCATATGAGGACAGAGACACAGAGGAAGACACCACATGACAAGGGAGGCTGAGATTGGAGTATTGTAGCTCCAAGCCAAGGGACTCCAGTGACTGTCAGCAAAACACAGAATGTTGGGAAGAGGGAAGAAAGATTCTCCCAGGATTTCAGAGGGAGCATAAAACTGCACCTTAATTTCAGATTTCTGGCCTCAAGAACAGAGGCATTTCTGTTGTAAGCCAGTCACTTTGTGGTACTTTGTTCTGGCAGCCCTGGGACATGACTGCAGCAGACAATCACAAATATTGCAAAGTGGCATATTAACACAGCATCCTAGCTCTGTTCACTACTCTTGGCAAAGCTTTTCTCTCCTAAATTCTGCTCCTGGTGAGTCTCCCATGGCCATTCCTCATTTGCATCACATTCTTTTGAGATGGCAAGAGGAGCCATGACCTCAAAGCCATTACAGAGGGTGGCAGCCAGTGCTGGCAGCTCTAGGTCTCCTGAGGGAGACCCAAGCATATTCCACAAGCAGAGAGAAATACCAACATCTCCATCCTTATGGTACTGAAGCAAAGATCTGGGAATGATTACAAACTCACAAACTCCAATCCAAGGCTGCCGTGGCTTGCATGCTTATGTCCTCTCTGAAATTCAAGTTGAAACTTCCTCTCCAATGTAACGATGTTAAGAGGTGGGCCTTTCCGAGGTGATGAGGCCCTGACAACTCCACTCTCATAAATGAAATTAATTCCCTTGGAGTGGTCAGATCAGTGCCTGGTCTTTGTTTCTTTTCTGACACGTGAGGACATAGCAACAAGACTGTCTCGGAAGCAAAGAGCCGTCCTCGCCAGACACCAAATCTGCCAGTGCCTTGATCTTGGATGTCCCAACCTCCAGAATTGTGAGAAATAAATTTCTACTATTTACAAATTACCCAATCTGTGGTGTTTTGCTACAGCACCAAAATGGACTAAGACAAAGGACAAAAAGCTCTAAAAAGTAAACGATGAGAACTCAATATTTACCTTGAACTCACAGAAATGTTTTATTCTGGCTAAAACTCCTATTAGAGGGCACAAATCTTTGGACAAAAATAGAAGGTAAGCTGTCTGGCCAGAATAGTGTTCAAAAAAATGAAATGGACTTTCCTTATGCAGGATGGGGCTTCTCCACCTCATCTCTTGCAACTCCTCCAGGGACGTTATTACCTCCTCTCTGGGTCTCATGCTTATCTCCAGCCTTGCTCATAACTGGGAGTATCAGTTATGAGCAAGACGACACAAAGGCCAGGCCTGATGGAAAGCTAATGGTACAGCAATGACTTAGTTAAAATCTACAGTACCTGTTAATACTAAAACCCATTCTACAAATAGGAAAATTAGAGTTCAAGTGAGAAACACACATTAACAAAACACCACAAATGTAGAGCAAGAAAAATATGATGATAATATAAAATATTCAACTGCTTTCTCCATACTTATTCACCATGAATCTAAACGTTTACTATGAAGTGTCTGGCATGGAAATGCCTTTATTTGAGTGAAAATAATATTAGTTGCTGCTAAGAAAAAAATATATTTGAAATACAGAATACCAGAGTTTAGTGAAATGTTGCTTAGCAACTTTTCATAGGAAATAATTTGAACTCTGCATTAATTTTTTTCCTGAGAATTTGCTGCTCTAGCCTGGAGTCTAGAATTCACTCTCTTATATTTCAGCAGGTTCTCTGCATGCCCACATGGGTACATGCACACAGCTCTACTCTGATTAAGACAAAGTTGTATTAGTCACAAATTCTCTTAAGAATGTTTCTTGGGGTAGAACAACAGCATCCAAGACTTAATGCAAGAGTAGCTGGAATTCTATGACAAGGACAAGTGAGATGATGCAGAAGCCCTAAGATAGCCACCATCAAAAACGCCTCCATTTAAACTAAGTCAAAAACAAATGTTTGGGAAGCCCAGAGAACATTTTTGCTCCCTTGTAACAGTCCTGCTCTTTCAGGAAAACACTACAAATCCCAGACTCCACTCATGCCTCCCTCTTCAGCCCTTGTGTTGCCTTCCCTAGGAGGGCTCTTCTAGATCCTCTGAGAGCTGCACACATAGGTCTGGGGCTCTCAAGACAGCGAGCAGCACTGGGCAGGCTTCAAGGGAGGTTACAGGACCCATGCCTGGCACCACACAGGGAGAAGCTGGTGAGTGGCTGGATTGAACCCTGTGTGGTTCCTGGTGAATGCCCTTCCGGTGCCCTTTGCACCTGATGAGGTTTCCTACAGGGAGGAGTGAGGCCAATGATAGGCATATAAGAGCTAAGGGAGACCTAGATGAGAAAACCAGCACAAAGAGGTTCAATTATAAGGACTCTATGTCTAATAAATCTCTTTAGAAGAAAGTCGAATTTCAGTTTTAGTATAAAAGCAATAATTGATTCCCCAACAGTAATGCTGGCTGATATATACGTGGGCTATTATTATTACTTGGGCCAAGTTAGTTCTATTTCTCTTATTGATTCATCTGAGGAGTAAAAATACCTCCAAATGGAACTATCAGCTGGCAATTCGAAACAGCGACAGTATCATGTTTTTGGCATCTCTGAAGAAAGTGCTCCCTCCCCATGAAATTTTTCCAAATAATATCAACCCAAAAGTGACTCAACCAGAACAATCCAGATTCACAAATATGTCCCTTTCACATTGCATAATAATCCGTCATGTGCCAGGGCACAACAGGAGGGGAATGCCCTAGTCACCAACGACAGTGGACATCTGGAGATTCCCTGTGATGGTGACAGAATGCCAGGTTCAAATTCTGGTCCTCTTCCTCACTGTGTGACTTTGAGGAAGTGAGTTAACTTCTCTGGGCTTTAGTTTTTTTCTCTTCAGCAAGATGCAGGTGATAATAGTATTTACCTCACAGGGCTATACAGATCAAATAATTTGTGTATGCAAAGTAACTACATAGTACCTGCTACAGGGAGGACCTTGGAAGTGATGCCTATCATTCTATGGTAGAAGGGGCAAGTGCACAGATGCGCTATTTTAATACTCATTTGGTCCCACAATTTTTATGGTGTGATCACCGTGTGTGGTGCTATGTTGTGCACTGGGAACAGAGCAGCAAGTAAAAATGTCTCCAAGACCACACAGTCTTTATTTATTTTTTATTTGTACAAAGTTATGAGGTATCAGTCAATCTTATTGCATGCATAAATTGCATAGTGGTGAATCAGGATTTTAGGATATCCATCATCCAAATAATTTCCATCAAACTCCTTAAAACACATTGGCTATAGAGGTGGGGGTAAGAAAAGCACTATAGGGAAAATGATGATGAGCAGAGAGAATGTTTCAGAAAGACTGACAGAATTGTCCATTCAAGCAAGGTCAGTTCTGGGAAGGCCCAAGTGAGGGTTAGGGAAAATCCTCAGCTCGAGGGACAGCCAGTGTATTAGTCTGTTCTCATGCTGCTAATACAGACATAACTGAGGCTGGGTAATTTATAAAGAAAAGAAGTTTAATGAACTCACAGTTCCACATGGTTGGGAAGGCCTCATAATCATGGTGGAATGAGGTAAATGAGGAGCAGTCACATCTTACATGGTGGCAGGCAAGAGAGCATGTGCAGAGGAACTCCCCTTTATAAAACCATCAGATCTCATAAGACTTACTCACTATCACCAGAACAACATGGCAAAGACTCACATGATTCAGTTACCTCCCACCAAGTCCCTCCCAAGACACATGGGGATTATGGGAGCCACAATTCAAGATGAGATTTGGGTAGGGACATGGCCAAACCATATCAGCCAGTTTGATTTCTCAAAGCTCTGGCTGGAAACTCATAAAAGGGAAAACTTAGAAATGGCTCCTCTGCTCCAAAGAGCCAGAAACACGGAGGTCTCCTAGTAAACACACTGCAGGCTGGGCCCAGCTCAGCTGCACTTCCCTCAAATGCACACGTGTCATCAGGATAGGCCTGGTCATTAAACAAAACAAAAGCATATCCTCATCTTTATTGTTAACAGAAATAGTTTTAACTACTTTTTAATTTTTGTTAGGTGTGTGCTTCTTCATAGTAAGTCCAAATGTCCCCTCTGAAAAATCACCCTGGCACACAGCAGCATACAGAGAAGGGTTTCTTGGGTGCACAGAGACAGGCTTTCTAGGTTGCATTTTTCTACTTTCATTCATATGCTACTCAGTTCTTCCAGTGGTAAATACGTTCTCTGGTCACATTCCGAGTGACTGCACTAAAGGAAAAGCAAACGGATTCTGCACCGTTTCAAAGACTAAGAGAGGTCTTTATTTTCTTTCATTTTCACTCATTTTCAATAAAAAAAAAGATGTTTGCACAGTGATGTCCTATTTTTGTAAAAAAGCACACAGATGCACATGCTGAATGTCTGACATCCTTTTAGGTAACAGGACAAAGTCTCTTTATCTTAGAGAAAAATGTTAGCCTTTCGAGTTGGTGGTTATTTAACAAATCTGTAAAACAACTTCAGTGTGGTCTCCCTGCCAAGGCTGAAATGGGGTTGTCAGGAATAGAAGTTTCTATTGAATTCTATTTAATGAGTTTTAGTATGAGGGAAATGCAGAAAGCTGGAGTCAGATGCAAATATGGCTGAGTTTTCCTATCGTCCCTGACCACCCTGATGGCTCCTTAAGTCTGTGAGTGGGCAGAAGCCATTCCAGGCAATTGAGCCTGCCTGAAAAAAACCATCTCAGAGGAGGGTCCCAAGTCAGTACTTATCAGCTGAGATAAAATGGATCCATGCTTGTCAGAAAATCATTAAACAGGCTGGGCATGGTGGCTCACAACTGTAATCTCAATGCTTCGGAAGGCTGAGGCAGGAAGATTACTTGCAGTCAGGAGTTCAAGACCAGCCTGGGCAATATATCAAGACCCCATCTCAATTTTTAAAAAAAGAAAGAAAAACAAAATCATTAAATAAAACGTCACTTAAAAGCTTAGGATTTACAAAGTGAATCAAAGTTTTTGTTTTTTTGTTTTTTTAATGTATCAGGCAAGGATTTAATCAATGTCATGAATGTAAGAACCATAAAGAAACACTTCCATGAATGGAAGGGCAGAGATAAACCAACAATGTCTAGCACGCTGACATGCCATGACAGTGTTCTGTTTATTTACATGGCAATGGGATTGGGATGGTTATTTCTCTTTACCTTCATGAGTTTTTTATTTGTTTCAACATGACAATTACACACAAGAATGTCTCTAATTACTTAGAGACACTGGTTTGTATAATGGCAAAAACTGCAATTACTTTTGCACCAACCTGGTGAAAGCCTCAAAACCTTCATAGACCACATTTAATCCCAAGGTGGATTTGAAGTTTAAGGGAACACTGACATCAAGAGAAATTTCCAATCTAAGAAGAATGAGTGAACCTCAGAGCAGCAATCCTCAAGATGGAAATGTCTGTCCCACTACCAGAGAGCACCTACTTAAGGGGCTGTTAACTGTTAGGAGTTGAACTGTGTCCCATGAAAAGACAGGTTCAAGTCCTAAACCCCAGTACTTGTGACTGTGACCTTATTTGGAAACAGGGTCTTTGCAGATGTCATCATATTAAAATGAGGTCATTAGAGTGGTTGTAATCCAATATGATTGGTGTCCCTATAAAAAGAGGAGAGGAGACACAAAGGGAAGCCACCACATGAAGATGGAGGCAGCGATGGAGTGATGTGTCTACAAGCCAAGGAATGCAAGAGACACCAGAGGCTGGAAGAGATGGAAGGATTCTCTCTTAGAGTCTTCCAAGAGAACACAGACAGCCCTGCTGTCATTGTGATTTCAGACTTCTGCAGACTTCTGATCTCCTGAGCTGCGACAATGAATATCTCCTACTTGTTCTAAGCCATGTAAAACAACTTGGAAGAGACTTGGTTACAGTAGCCCTGGAAACGAATACAGTGTCTAACCATGGGAAAAATGACTGCTCTTTTTGAAATCAGTGCCTCCAATAAACACATTCTGGAATTCCAAGCTTCCCTGTTCCTCCTGGTGACACTGGCAGGCACCACAGCAATTATGGGTAGAGATCCTTGCTGTGTTGTGTAACTGAGCTGGACAGAGAGGGAGAGATACACCAATACACTTTGCCACCACATCTGGTGGTTTTCCTGAGCTCTTCTTTTTGCCAAAATGCCTTTGTATTCTCTCCATGTGGTAACCCCTAATCACAGCGATAACAGCTGTTACAAGTTCCGTAAGTTCTTCTAGAAAATCGTCCAATCTCTGGGTAGTCCTGGAAACCTCCCAATTTGCAATTAGTATCAGCAGTGAGAGTGGTCTTGCGTAGACTGTTCCCTCTAACTGTATAGCAGGCTCATTCTTGCATCACTTTACAACGATGTAGTTAATTTCACCATCTTCCAGTGGGAACCATTCCAGTGGGAACCATATCCATACTACAGGATACTGAAAGTAGCCTGCTTTCTAAGCACAGTGAACCTGCCACAACACTTCCTGATGGCTAATCGTCATTAAGGGACTTACATATGTGGAGTCTGTATTAAAAAACACCAGGGCTGGGCACAATGGCTCATGCCTGTAATCCCAGCAATTTGGAAGGCTGAGGTGGGCGGATCATGAGGTCAGGAGTTTGAGACCAGCCTGACCAACATGGTGAAACCCCATCTCTATTAAAAATATAAAAATTAGCCAGGCATGGTGGTGCGTGACTGTAATCCCAGCTATTCAGGAGGCTGAGGCAGGAGAACTGTTTGAACCCAGGAAGTGGAGGTTGCAGTGAGCCGAGATCGCGCCACTGCACTCCAACCTGGGTGACAGAGTCAGATTCCATCTCAAAAGAAAAGAAAGAAACCAGAAGGTAGACTTTTGCTTTTCATTTCATTTTAACCCCCCATTCCCATAGAACGGAGGGCAGCTAGAAGTGCTGGGCAGGACTTCAGGCTCCAGAAAGGAGAAGGCTCAATGTCTCTTCTGGCAAGGCACATGAGCAGGTCCACTGCCTGAGGCACACACCCTGCTAATGCTCCTGGTTTACGAATAGTGGCCAAAACTAGCGGCAGCCACGGAGCCTGGCTGTGGCCTTTTCTGAGCACCATGCTCAGGGTAAGAGGACCGAGCAGACACAGCTGTGCTCCTCCCAGGAACATCCCCAGGCCATGGGCTGGGCTGGCCTCCCAACCTGCAAAAACAACATGGAACGCCCACTGCGCCTCACAGACACTTACTCTATCCAGGGCCCCAGCGGTGTGGGAAAGACAACCACAGAATTGTTGGGGTTATACTAGGGGCAGAGGTGAGTACATTCCAATTCAAGATGTACTTAAACGCTAAAAAGTCAATGTACACAGGGTGAGCTAAAACCAAGAAATCTGGCCAACAAATTCAATACCCAAGTGTAGTCAGTCTTGATAAAATGACAGTAAAATGACTATGAAATAAGCATGTTTATGATCCTGGGAGAGATTTTTGAAAAGCAAGCTGATAGTGTCCAAAACACAAAACATATGTTATATAAAAAACAACACCAAAAAAAAAAAACAGGTTAAAATACAAACAACAACAAACCTGAAGATGAAAATGCAGTCATCTGTCAGTGAACATATCAAATGAGTAGCTAAGGCTGGACAGCAGTCTGCTAAGGGCGAGGATAGGACTCTGGAGAGACAGTCACATCCCTGCCCAGAAGTTGATGTTCCAGCAGCAGACATTCGATAAATGAATAGAGGGGTGTGTCCTATAATTTAAAGTTCTATAAGCCACCCTAAGTGCTATGGAAACACTCAAGCAAGGTGAATGGTGTTGCCTGATGAAGTGACAGGTGCGGGTCAGGAAAGATCGTTCTAAGGACATGCAACCTGTGGACAAGAACATTCCAGACAGACAAAAGCACTTTATCCTGATTAATGGGTTCTATTAAAAATAGTAACAATGATAAAGCAAATGTGTTACCAGAATCTTCCACGTTCCCATTAAGTTAAACATCTGATGCCACTTACACTCTGTCCTTCCACACTGCATTAGAAATCCCAGCTTAAAACAATTAGACAAAATACTACATCAGAATAAGGTAAATTAAGGATAAGAAAGGGGGAAAGAAAATTCTAATTATCTGCAGATGGCCATACTATCTACACAAATAAACTGAGAGTCTCAGATTAACTAACAGAACTCATAAGAGCCCACTGAGACTGCAGGATCAACCTGAAAACAACAGTATTCATATATATCAACACTGACCAATTAGAAAAGGTAATTTAAAAAATTCTGTTTATGAAAAAACAAAAAGACTTTAGATACCTAAGATTGGGTCTAAGGAAAATCACTACTGATTTTATGAAGAAAAAAAAAGAGTCTCTAAAGGACATAAAAAGTAATCAGAAATCTTGGGGAGACATGCCATGCCATTTGATGAAAAGACTATACACAAAAAGAGTATATGTCTGGATGTTTTCTCAACTATCCTTTTATTAATTCTTAGGCTTTAAATATCTTTCACAGCAAAAATTTAGAACTTCAATATAATTTAAATCCAGAACCCAAATGGACTTTTCATTGAAGATGACAAACTGATTCATAAGGAAAAGTGAGCTGAAAACATTCTAAACAAGGAGAAGGTATTTGGCCTTCCAGATAGTAAGTCTTCCTACAAACCTGTATCATTAAAACAAGATGGCTTTGGTGCAAGGAGAGACCACCAGATCCAGGCAACAGGCCAGCAGGGTCTTAACTGTTCTCCCGCTTACAGTACCTGGGCACCAGCACGCACACAACAGAGCATCTAAGCTGCTGGGAGAGGTCATTTTTAAAAAGGTAATTCTATTTGGCCAGTGTTGGTGCATACGAATACTATTGCTTTTATGTTGATCCTGCAGTCTTGGTGGGCTCTTTTATGAGTTCTGTTAGTTAATCTGAGACTCCCAGTTGATTTGTATAGATAGAATGGTCATCTGCAGATGATTTGAATTTGCTTTCTCCCTTTCATGTCTGTAATTTACCTTATTGTTATGTAGTATTTTGTCTAATTGTATTAGCCAAGATTTCTAATGGTGTGGGGAAGGACAGAGTGTAAGTGGCATCCGGAGCCGAGTGTGAAGGACAGAGCGGGGAGCGCGAGGGACAGAGCAGGGAGGCCTGCGCCCAGCCCTCCAAGGGGTTCTAGTGAGAGGGTGATGAAGGAGAGATGATGCTGCCCACTGGGTCTTGTGTCCATCAGGACAGTGTCCTCTTAGAGCCAGGAAGAATAACTTGAGTTCACTTAGTCTAGCCTTCTCCTTTTGCGCAGGAAACAGAGGCACAAAGAGAGGAATGGCTAGGCAGAGGTCACATGACTAGTTACCAACAGAACCTTCTTTCCAACTGAGGCACACCAACAGTATTCTGTCCCTTGACATGGCATTTGAGCCCTTCTGTCCATACCCTTTGGAAGCCCTCCTTCCTTCACCTCTATAGTAGTGGACTCTCACTGGCTCTCTTCTCCCCATCACAGCTTCTCTATTTCTTTCCAGATCCTGTTCCTGGCACACCCCTGGCTCTCAATTGTCCCCATCAACCCTGTGACAGCCCTCTCAGCTACATAGTCACCCTCTCCCTGCACAGCTTCAAAACTGCATGTCTTGGTTGACAAGCTCTAAGCTAGTAGCTTGTATATTTACACCTCAGCCTAGACCTGTCCCCTAGACAGCACACTGTTTATTGTGTCATCAGATGAATATGCTGGGAGCAGCCACCCACACAGTACTAGCACTATGGAAAAAAGCCAACAGTTAGATGACACTCTCCTAAGGGTATGACATCATCCATGCGTAGGCATTTTCTAAGCCCAGAGCCTCAACAGGTGCAAAATGAACAAATGTGGGTGTTTCAGCAGGTATCTGAGAATCCTTTCAATAGCATGTGACCATGTGGAGGGAAAATCAATGTCACAGAAGTAGGAAGGGGCTTTAAGTAGGTGAACTCTAATAATAGAGAAGGAATTTAAAGGCAACAATCAGTCTGGGAGGGTTACAGGCACCTGGTAAGGCTTCAATCCCAGAGAGAATCTGGAGAACCAGGAAGCCTCAACAAGGCACTCTGGAAACAGAAGGACTAAGTTTTCAAAACTGTGGTTGGAGATGTAAGAAACTGAAGCATTGCTATCCCAAACAAGCGACAGTGGGAGGCCATGGCCAGCTCCCTGGCTGCAGCATGATGGATCTGCTAAACTGGGGACACAGTGACTTTGCCCATGAGTCAAAGACAGCTATTTCAAAAGCCTCTGTTCTCCCTGCCTGGCTTATTTCACTTCCAGTTAGACAGGAGGAATAAGGTTTATTGATCTATTGCATAACGGGCTGATCCTAATTAATAATAATGTATATTTCAAAATTGCTTAAAGAGTAGATTTTAAAGCTTCTCCCCAAAAATATATATATAAGTGACATGTTGCACATGATAATTAGTTTGATTTAATCTTATATTAAACATATATGGATCCAATTATACACACACACATATATATAAGCATATATATACATACATACATCTATACACATACACATACATACAGATATAAATACATACACATTGTACCCCATAATACATACAATTATAATTTGTCGATTAAAAATAAATTTTAGAAATATAAATTTTTTAAAAACAGACTCTTATGAGTTATAGGACTCCTCTTTATAGTTTAAGGCCAAATTGTTTACAGCACTAAGTATGTCGCAATAAAAGAAGTACAAAAAATATTTTCACATCTTACCTGGTCCCAGGGAGAGACAGTGCCTCCGAAACACATGAACAGGTATCCCATGGCAACGAGGCATATCCATATCACCAGCGAGAAGAGGCGTAGCAGCTTCTTAAACACAGACTCGATGCAGACCAGGATAAATATCGCAAAGAAAATTGCCAGGGCAGTTGGAACTGTTATTAAAAATGCCACATGGTCTTCAACTTCCTGAGGAGAGAAAAAAAATACATGGAAAAGTTACCATTTGGAGACACTGTGATACCAGTGATTTATGTGGCTAAAATGTTATCAACACTTATCAATGTCAGAATATACTGAGTTTAAGAAATTGTTTTGAAAGTAGAACAGTTTGGGCTGGGCACGGTGGTGCACGCCTGCAATCCCAGCACTTTGGGAGGTCGAGGCAGGTAGATCACAAGGTCAAGAGATCGAGACCATCCTGGCCAACATGGTGAAACCCTGTCTCTCCTAAAAATATAAAAATTAGGGGGGCATGTTGGCGCGTGGCTGTAATCCCAGCTACTTGGGAGGCTGAGGCAGGAGAATCACCTGAACCCAGGAGGTGGAGGTTGCAGTGAGCTGAGATCATGCCACTGCCCTCCAGCCTGGGTAACAGAGCAAGACTCATCTCAAAAATAAAAATAAAAAAAGAAAGAAAGAAAAAAGAAGTTGAACATTTAAAATTTAACTTTCATAATAAACATGTTTTTCTAAATAGATAATCTAATGTTGGATATTTAAAATAGGAAAAACAATATAAATGCAGAAATGGATTTTATTCAGAAGTGAATGTAAGAACACATTAATGCCAGGAAAAAATAAGACAACCAACTTCCCTCCTTAAATCAGAGGACCAGAAATACCCTGGCCTTAGAAAACTATCTTCCAAATGTATTTTAAATGTTTTCTTTAATAAACTTTTTAAAAAAAATTATCTCAGTCTTTAAAGTGATGAGCTTTTATTTTACTGCATGGCAATTAATGTTTTGGCGGGATCACAGGTTAATAGAAAAGGGTCAGAAAGTGCTGAATACAGAAAGTGAGGGTGCCGTGTTTGTTATTTCTCTTTCAAGAGAGGTAGGGGAATACAATAGCAAACACAGCAAAAAGAAACAAAAAAGCCAAAAGAAAATGGGCATTTACCATTCTTTTCTTACTAATGCATTTCTTTACATTTATTTTGGCACACAAATATTTTTTTCTATTTATCTCTTTCTTACCACATGAAAAAGACCCACTATTTCAATTCTACACAAGTTCAGCTCCAGGTAAAGACATGATGTTTCATTTGATTACACAAGCATGGGCTTAGGCTTCAGCTTCTGCAAAACATGGTGCAGGACGCTTACCATGGACAGGTTTTACCACAGAACGGAATACAATGTAAGGTCTTTAGTCCTTACCCAGACGCGTTTAGTTACGGAAACATCCATAGACACTTCTATTAAAAAAAAACCTACAAGGCTGAGACCATGTCTGGACTTACAAAGGGGCTGTCCGTCAAGTGACCCCTATTCTTTACAGGTGGGCGCAGGGTTCACTCCACCCGTGGGCAGCTCTAACTTCACACTGGAAATGGCTCCATGCAAATACCAAGCAACGAAGCACAGGGAGATGGGGAAACAGAGCAGACCCGCCAAAAATCCACGTGGAGTCCTGGTTCCCAAGGAGGGGAAAGAACCAGCATCCAAGCCCCTTAACTTATGTCATTTCCTTTTCTCTCTCACAATTATGTATGTTACATGATGCCTGGGAAAGACGCAAGAGGAACAACAAGAATGGTAAATGCCAGGAAGCGGTACTTGTGCTAAGCAGGCTTACACATATTAACCTCTTTAACCTTTACAACCACCATCCTGATGGGGGGGTCGGGGGGACACTAGTGTTAGTTCCATTCTACAGTTGAGGAAACTGAGGTATGGTGAAGGGCTGCCATGGGTTGTCCAGCTGACGGGTGAGACAGGCTTCCAGCTCAGGGATCACCTATGGGTCTGCGGTCCTGCAGCAGACAGTGAGCTCAGCTGAATGGGGCCAGTTCTTGCCTTGACCAAAAGAATGTGTGTTTCCAGAACTGGCAGAAAACAAGTGGATCAAATGAGAAGTTCTTATTCCCTCCCTCCACTGCTATTTTTACCCATGATTAAGTGCCTAAGTTATTACTCTTACCCTCAGACACAGTTGACAGTTACTGCAAAAGGGTATTAGGTGCCCGCCAGGCTGCGAGCACTCCCTGGCACTCAGACACCATGAACAAATGGACACATGGGACATGACAGTGTGTCATCTGAGGACATCAAATCTGAGATTATGATCACTACACACATGGAGCCATGAACACTGATTGAATTTAAACCTCCCAAATGAATCTCACTGAGCTGTGGACAGAAAACTAACCGGTAAATAATCAGGGTGCCTATTTCCTAGTATGACTTCTTCTTTCCAGTCATTTCATTATCCCAGCAGGGGAGAAACAATCATTGACTTCACTGGCTCTTAGTTCTCCAGAAAGACCAAAAAACAGTGCAAAAATATACATGACCATAAAGTGGAAATTAGTAATGAAAGGAACAAGAAGATGGTGATACAATCCTTGCAGGAAGCAGAGGACAAGTGGAAGGACCTGTAAGAGCTTTTCCATACTTCTATTTATTTATTTATTTATTTATATTGCATTTTAGGTTTTGGGGTACATGCGAAGAAACTTCTCTTTTAAAGGATCTCTGTCAACAAGACAGAGACCCGGTGTCTTCTCTTTCTGGATAAAGTATGTAAGACTTAATTTTGATTTTGGTTCTAAAGTATAAACTCTCTATGTTCTCTCTTTTTTAAAAATCAGATCCCTGAGATGTGACTTGTCTGGGCTGCAGGTGACTTCTCCATCATTAGTCACAGTGCACAAGGTGTCTGGGTCCTACGACCTTTTTAGAGTCCTGCAAAAATGTTTAAATTTCTTTCAAAATCAGAGCAGCCAAAAAAGTACAAACATTTAGAGTCAAAGATTACATACATCTTTATGACAAGGCAGTTGCAAACTATAAAGAGGACTTTGACCTCTGAAGGCCTAATGTAGGTGGCAATCCTCAGTGGCTGGTGGTGTGTCTGCCCTCACTAGGTGGCTGACGTTAGCAGGTGGGTTCTGCTCACCAGAGGAGCGTCAGCCTCAAACCATACACCCCCACTGCAGAGGGTGAGCCAGAGGCCCAGACGGACAACGGCTCGAGACAGTCAGCTGCTGCTCGTGAGGCCTGTGACCCTAATCTTTACAAAACCTGGGCCCAGTGAAAAACAAGAGACTCTTCAAGGAAGAGAACGCCACCAGTTTATTCTGTATCTGCCTTTTGAATGCTAACTCTGAAGGAGTTTTAAGAACCTTGCACGAGGGTGTCATGGGAAGAACAGAAGAGTATTCACTAGAGGATGTGTGAGCTTGCAGGCCATGGTCTTCCCTGCCTTGCTGCCTGCGTCATGGGTTTTTCTTAAGTCAATGGAATAAAGAGAAGTCCTGAGACCTAGGATCACAGCTCTTCCTCTCTCCCAAGCCGCTCCCAGCAGACGGAGAGAGGAAGGATGCGGGAAGGTACACCCGGAGGCCATGTTCTTCTGATTAAGTTGTTTTCAAATATTAGAATATAAAACAAAGAGACTAGTCTAAAATAAGCAAACTACAACATTAAAACCATCATCAATCTCATTAAATATTCCTACTTATCCTAACCCCTCCTTCCTTTCGGAAAAAAATACCATACAATGCAAATTAAATAAAAATGTACTAAAATCCTTTCAATATTACCGAAAAGGTACTAAAATGCCTTTTAAAAGGGACTTTAAAAAGATAAAATAAAATTTACCATATATTGCACATTAAATGCAATGTACTAAAATGCCTTTAAAGCAGGAGATTTTTATTGTGATATCATCCACTGTGGTGATAATGGGTTTCTACCACTCTCAGCATTTTATCCCTTCATTTTTCATGCATTTTCTGATAATTTCAGATGGATTCTAATTGCTAGGCTTATTAAATACTCATCACTTTTGTTTCTTATGTGACAACTCCTTTGTTTCTTAGGTGTTTTTCTAAGCAGTAACAGCTTATCTGTATTTTCTTTCTTTTCAACATACTTTTTCTATTTTTTTGTTGTTAAACCGTACTGTTTTGTATGTAGATGATAAAGGACAGTCTAATGTAAAATATTGCCTTTCTATTTAATTTTTTAAAAATGATATTTTAGTGAAATGCTTTGAAGTCAGCAAGACCAAAGGTAGAAACCGATTTCCATCACTTCCTGCTGTTATTTTTAGTGGGAGAAGTCAAATGTCCCTCAGCCGGCTTCTTCACATGCCATCATCCAGACGTGGTGTGCCTTCTGGGTTTTTAGGATGTCACAGGTGTACCACAAATGACAGTCATTATTAGGAAAAATGAAATCCACCTTTAGCTCTGATAAACATTTGACTACAGATGGATGTGTAGAGATATATAGTTTTTGATGTGTATACACACACACACACACACACAATTTTTATTCTTATCTACATACATCGTCATACTTCATTTTACTATGAGGTGTGAAAGGAATAAACAGGCAATTATAATCATTTTAAACATCTGTAAAACTAATAAAATACCCTTAAACTGTATAAAGCAAAACTTTACAAAAGTAAATTAATCTACTAAGAGCAGACAATTTCAATCCTCCATCTTGCTATTAATAGGTCAAGCAAATAAAAAAGCAAGCAAGAAAAGATGTAGAAGATTTACATGTCATAACTAGTGATCTTGGCCTAATGGAAAACGACAGAATTCCACACAAAACCATGAGATGGAACAGCAGTCTTCTGAAGTGCATGTGGAATATTTATAAAAGTCATGTGTCAGGCAAACTGCAAAGATTTCAAAGAAGAGTTATCACACAGACCCATGTTCTTTATCAAAGCAGAATTTATCTTAAAAGTTTATAACAAAACCATCTCATGCCAGTTAGAATGGCGATCATTAAAACATCTGGAGACAACACATGCTGGAGAGGATGTGGAGAAAAAGGAACACTTTTACACTGTTGGTGGGAGGGTAAATTAGTTCAACCATTATGGAAGACAGTGTGGCGATTCCTCAAGGATCTAGAAATAGAAACTCCATTTGACTCAGCAATCCCATTACTGGGTATATACCCAAAGGACTATAAATCGCTCTATTATAAAGACACATGCACATGTATGTTCATTGTGGTGCTGCTTACAATAGCAAAGACCTGCAACCAACCCAAATGCCCATCAGTGACAGACTGGACAAAGAAAATGTGCCACATATACACCATGGAATACTATGCAGCCATAAAAAATGATTAGTTAGTATCCTTTGTAGAGACATGGATGAATCTAGAAAGCATCATTCTCAACAAACTGACACAAGGACAGAAAACCAAACACCACGTTTTCATTCATAGGCAGGTGATGAACAATGAGAACACTTGGGCACAGGGAAGAGAACAACACTCACTGGGCTAGGTGGGGTGTGGAGGGGAGGGGAGGGACAGCGAGGGGCCAGGGAGGATGGGGAGGGATAACACTGGGAGAAATGCCTGATGTAGGTGAGGGGTGTGGGCAGGGGGATGGAGACAGCAAACCACCATGGCGTGTGTACCTATGCAACAATCCTACAGGGTGCTGGATGTGAACATGTACACCAGAGCCCAAAGTACAATTAAAAAAAAAGTTATCACATATAAGATAAAAAGCACAATTCAAAATAGCCTTTGAATGAAAAATAAAACATAACAGGAATTTTATTTTAACTTTTAAGTTCAGGGGTAATTGTGCAGGTTTGTTAAAGAGGACACTTGTATCATGAGGGTTTGTTGAACAGATTATTTCATCACCCAGGTATTAAGCCTTGTACCCATCAGTTATTTTTCCTGATCCTCTCCCTCCTCCAACCATCCACCCTCCTCTGATAGGCCTCAGTGTGTGTCATTTCCCTCTATGGGTCCATGTGTTCTCATAATTTAGTTCCCACTTACAACTGAGAACATGCAGTATTTGGTTTTCTGTTCTTGCATTAGTTTGCTAAGGATAATGGCCCCCAGGTCCATCCATGTCCCTGAAATGGACATGATCTTTTTGTTTTTATGGCTGCATAGTATTCCATGCTGTTGTATATATACTCCATTTTCTTTACCCAGTCTTTCATTGATGGGCATTTAGGTTGATTCCATGTCTCTGCTATTGTGAATGCTGATGCAATGAATATTCACATACATGTGTCTTTATAATAGAATGATTTATATTTCTTTGGGTATATACCCAGTAATGGGATTGCTAGATTGAATGGTATTTCTGTCTTTAGATCTTTGAGGAATCGTCACACTCTCTCCCACAATGGCAGAACTAATTTACACTCCCATCAACAGTGTAAAAGTGCTCCTTTCTCTCCACAGCCTTGCCAGCATCTGATATTTTTTTTACTTTTTAATAATAGCCAACTAATATAAATTTTTAAAGATTAATGAAAGCAGTGCACATTGATGTTTGTGGTGTGTGGTAACAATGGTGCCTGGAGGGAAACCGTCAACTTCAAATACTGAGCTGAGTTGCCTAGGTGTAGTTTAGTTTTGCTGTTACCTTTCCCAGAATCCCCTTCCCTCTAGGGTTCTTGGTTAGAACTGAACAGAAAGGAATTTGTGCCAGAATTTTGAGGCAGCAGGTGAAGCAAGTCTTCACCAGAAGTCTCCGTAGTCAGAAATGAGGATGGACACTCACGGGGTCCCAGGCTGGCTTCTGCACATCCTCACTCTCCCTGGCTCTGTGTCCTGTTCTTCTTCCCAACTTGCGGCCACTGACAAATGGGGGCCCAGCAGACACTAGCTGCTAAAGCACAGAACTGGGGGCTACACAGAAGCAACAGATGTCATGGACCTTTCCACCACCTTTCTGCCATAGGTAAGTAAAGAAGCCTTCTTTATAGTTAAAGAAATATAGCATAGTGTAGTACCTATGGCAGAGAAGAGGTCTCCAGATCAGAGAAGCCACACCCAGGCTTGATGGAGAAAAGACCATTTATTGGTCCCCTAGGACAAAAGAGTGCCCTGCCCTGAGAGATCCTAGATTCTGAGCTTACTGTCATTAACAAATAGGACTTTAGCTTAATCTCTCTCAAAAAGGGGGTATGTATATTTTCTTAAAAAGGGGAATAAATTGGCCCAGCGCAGAGGCTCATGCCTGTAATCCCAGCACTTTGGGAGACTAAGACAGGTGGATCACTTGGACCCAGGAGTTTAAGACCAGCCTGAGCAATATGGCGAAACTCCATCTCTACGAAAAAAAAAAAAAAAAAGTGCAAAAATTAGCGGGGCATGCTGGTGCCTACCTGTTGTCCAAGTTACTCAGGAGGCTGAGGTGAGAAGATAACTTGAGCCCAGGAGGTCAAGGCTGCAGTGAACTGAGATCATGCCACTGCACTCCAGCATGGATGACAGAGTAAGACCCTGTCTATAAATAAATAAATAGGAATAAACTATATACTGGGTGAGCAGGTAGGTGGACTGCTGCAGTAATTAGCATTGCTCAGCATTCTAGTTATTCTTTTCTGTTATGGCTTTTTAAAAAATCCAAATTGGCTGCAGTAACCCCCTTCACTGTGTCTATGCTCATGTGTGATTCCCTCCTACACTGAGGCTGGCTCCAGCCATGTGACTCCACTTGGTCAATCTAATTAATCCCTTTGCAGGGGACAAGCAAAGACTTGAACAAAGACTTGGGCAGTAGGGCTTGCCCCTTTCCTCTTGCTCTTTGGAAGCTCCTGAACTCCATGCAAAGAAGCTCACGCTAGCCTGCTAAATCAAAGGAGACAGCCTAGTGACCTAGCACCCCACTCAACAGCCATGGTGGATAGCCTGTCAAATGCCACACACATAAATATGGCTATCTTGAGTAATCCAGTGATTAACCTGCCAGTAGACCACACAAACATGAGACAGACTAGTAGAGATCAACTGGGAAACCTAGGTCAGAAGACTCAAGAGCTAACCCATACAACTGTGAGCTAAAAAAAAAAAAAAGACTAGTTGTTCAAATCTGGTTTTGGTTTTTGGTTGTTACACAGCACAAGCTGATTGATACATCCTTCTTCTAGGTATATGAAAGCTTGACAAGGCTGTGTAAGGTACCACAGCAGATTGTTTTTTCCATACATGGGGTCACTCCACATTTAATTGCATGTATGCTTGACATTCCTTTCCTCAAGTTAGGTTCTATCCCCTTAGACTGACCGCTCACCTGAGACGGTCGTCTTTGTAATGCCTCTATCAATAGAGTATGGCAGAATTCCTGACTTGGGAGACAGGGTCATAAAAATGCCATGCACTTCCATCTTTTTCTTTTAGGATGATCATTCTTGAAACCAGCTCCCATATCAAGAGAAAGTCAAGTAATCATGTAGAGAGGTCACATGAAGGTGTTCTGGCCAACAGTGCCAGCTGAATCTCAGTTGCAAGCCAGCATGACCACCGGACAGGGAAGTGAGCAAGCCTTCAAGGGAAGCAAGCCCCAGCCTTCAAACCACTGCAGCCGAAGCATGGGGCAAGAAAGAGCCATCACAGGCCAATGTGCCCAAACTGCAAGTTCAGGAGGAAAATAAATGATGGTGGTGTTTCCAGTCACTAAGTTTTGTGGTGGTTTTTAAGGCAACCAAAGACAACTAAGAACATTTACTCTGGCTAATGAAAAATGAATGAAAATGATGTATCACTTCCATGTGGAAGGTATTCATCACTGGTAGTTAGTAGACACAGAAGCATGCTTTTAATCCCTGGTACAGCGATTGGGAAAGAAGTGTGTTGTGGGATGGGCCCTCCTTCAGCCCTGAGTGGCAAGGCTGTCAGCAGAGTCCCTCTACTGACTCACTTTTACCATGTATCCTGAGCAAAATATAAACCTTTGTGTGTTAATCCAGGAAGATTTTGGAGTCATTTCCATGACATAATCTATTATGTTCTGACTGACGTAAACAGGAGATAATAAAGATAAAAAAACACAGACATAAAGTAATAGATAAGATAAACAAAGAAAGATGGTTCTTGAAAAAGGGAAAAAGAAGACATCTGGTGAGATTATACAAGAAGGCATATAAAGACAATATTATAAATAAAAAATAAAGCCCATGTAAAACATCAAAAGGAGAACATTATTATCAAAATGAGCACGCAGTTAAATTAG
The DNA here is from genome assembly GCA_004027715.1 of Plecturocebus donacophilus. Lineage (NCBI taxonomy): Eukaryota > Metazoa > Chordata > Mammalia > Primates > Pitheciidae > Plecturocebus > Plecturocebus donacophilus. Next base: position 32,517 of record PVKP010004875.1, on the reverse strand, counting down.
AGAATTTGAATGAAATGCAGAAATTCCTAGAAAAATATCCTATTGAAACTGACCCAAGAAATAAAATTAGAAATACTAGACAGTCTTACTACTAGCAAAGATACTGAAGCAGAAGTTTCAGAATCTCCCTACAAAGAAATCAACAAGCCCATGTGGTTTTCTAAGTAAATCCTATCAACTCTTTCCAACGTAGAAACCTTTACAGAAAATCAAAAAAGAAGGCATACTCCCAGACTCATTTTATAAGATTAACCAAAGTTTAATTTTTTAAAAAATGGTAGTTTGACAAATAAATATTCCAAACTCATTTCACCCAAGAACATGTTTATAAAAGTTTTAATCTAAATATTAGCACATCACATTTAGCCTTTTGTAAGGGATATCATGAAAACTGAGTTTATCTCACGAATATGAAATTTGTTTAATATTGAAAAATCTATAATTATTATTTAGTAAATTAACAGATTTTAAAACACCCATAAAAAGCAAAATCATGACCAAAAAGATTGTCTCACATTTAAACTTTCGTAAATTAGAATAAAAAGGAATCTCAAAGGATATCTTCAAAAAATACCACCAAAGTCATCTTAAATAGATAAAGTATGAATTCCTTGTAAAATTGGGAAAAGAGCAATGGTCCCCATAATCCACAATTCTGTTAATATCATTTTAGAGTTCCTAGCTAGTGTAATAAAACAAGAAAAAAAAAACTAAAAACTAAAGGTCTTGGTACTGGGAAAGAGGAAATAAAACTCTCCTTATTTGCCCATAATATGATGGTCTATATGGGACACTTGAAAGTATCTGTAGCCCAGTTACTAGGTAGTAAATAGGATACAATAGCAAGTTGCCTGGATATAAGATCAATAACCAAAATTCAATTGTATTACTTTACACTAGCAACAAAATAATAGAAATCATTATTTGAAGAATATCATTTACAGTAAGCAATAAACTACAAAATAAACTTTTTAATTCAGGAGCAAGAACAGCATATAGAAAATTATAAAACTGTACTGAAGCACCAAATGAATGCAGAGATGACCTGCGATAGGGATAGAAGCATTTAATATCATAAAATATCAATTTTCAGCAATGAATCGATAGATTCGATATGCACTAAAAATCATTCCCAAAAGGGCTTTCATATGGAAATTGGCATAAGTTGATTGTAAAGTTTCTATGGAGAAACAAAATGTCAATATTAACCAAAGTATTTTTAAAGGAGTTGAATAATATGTTACTTACCCTGCCCAATATAAATACTTACTATGGAGCTTTAGTAATTGTGTGTGTGTGTGGGGGGGGGCGGTATTGAAAGGATAAAAACAAAAGAAAGCAAAAACTTAGTCAAGGGGTCAGAAGAGCCCATAACCAACCAACCATATATAGAATTTTGATACATGACAGATGTGAAGAAAGTAACTGAGATGGATCAATGGCAATTGATCCTCCCCAAGGAAAAAAAATAGGCAAATGGATCTCAATTTCTACAACACACCACACATATATATCATTTATGTGTATGTGTCTATATATAATAAAATGAACAAAAAGACAAGAGAATGATAAAACCCAATTTCAATATGAAGTTTACATTTGAGGATAGAGAGTAGAATGGAATAAGTTGAGCATATAGAAAGAAATATGCTATTAGAGATATTCTAGTTTAGAATGGATTCATGAATATTTACTTTACTATAAATGAGCCACATAGAGATCCATGAGGATTATGCCTGAGAATCAAAGATTAATCAAATTAATGAAATGAGTAGTTTTATTTTATGCACCTAAAATTCAACTGCAAAGAGCACAGAGATTGTGCAATTCACTGCAAGTCAATGATGGGAAAGAGTTAGACATTAGGTTGGCCACATGTCTGAACTATGCTAACATTTCTTCATTATCTGCTCTATTCACATTAACCTGATCTCCTGATTTAATTTTTAGCATTAATAACTTTAATTCATTCTAGTAATAGACTAGTCTAAAATTTTATTTCTTTTATAATATCCATAGAATATTAGTAACTTGATATCTTAATTATTTTCTCTCTTTTTTTCTCTATATAACTAAAAAAATAATACAGGACACTAAACACATACACACATACACACACAGATAAAATAATTCAGTGTTGGGAGTAAGCACACAGGAATAAAAACCAGCCCCTTTGAGCTCTGGACTGTCCTAGCTGCAATACCCCAGCATCATTATGTCTGACGGATGGCAAAGAACATTGAAATAAATGGGTAGAATTCATAATTCTAAGATCTTGCAGTCAGGGCTCCCATTACAATAGTGCTGACTTGCCATCTTTTCTACCAGGAACTTTCTAGGGGGTGATGATCTGAGAGATCTGATTTATTCACAGGACTCTCACAGAAAATAATGACCATCTTGAGAAATCTCCAGAATTTCAATCTTCTAAAAGGAAACTATTGAATTATACTTTCTGTCTGTATGTTTCAAATGCAATAAATTTTAATTGCCCTATAATTGAACTTTCCCATTTCAAGCACCAAGCTTTTCAGAAGTGACTTGGTTCAACTCTGAGATACAATCTGCCTTACGCATCTTTATGAGCCACGGTCAGGTCTGTGCTTTCAATCTCTTTGACTTGGCAAAGTCGTTCTAGAACTCTGGGCAGAGTCAGAAAACTAGTTGGTAAAGCTGCCCACAATGGTTTGGGTTGAGGTTTTACTTACTGTGTCTATCACACTCTCATCTGCATCTGGCTCCTGGAGATGGAAGTACAAGCAGAAGCAAAAAGAGGGAACAAAAAGAATTATTTCTAACATTGCCAAAAAGCACTGGACAAACGCAGTCTTCTCCTAATCCTTTTTTCATCCTCTTCCTTGTGATTTTTTAAAATCTCATTCTTATACCAAAAAAGGACTGAAGAATTAGCACAGGCTTAATTTTGTCAAATGGACCAAACCCATGAGCTAACTTAATAATCTTTTCTGTCCTCCTAAAGGTTTGGAAATAAGGCACAGAGATGTGGAAGAGACTTTCAGATGACGGGAGTCACTCAGGAAGATCCAGAAAGTGGAGAGGGTCAGAGGTAAATGCCCTCAGCTTTTGTGGCCCTTAGATATGATCATGAAAATTATAATAGCTTGCCCTAGAGCAGTAAGGGATCATGTCACCATGCAAGGGGTGAGCCCATTCAGGGTGGAATGCTATCCAGGGTGATGTCAATCACAGTGCTTGCCCCCCAACCCAGGTGCTCTAAATACTCAATTAAAGAAGAAACAAGTTGGGTTCAGTGAATTGTTTCAATGTCAATATCAAGTGGCAGGAAGAATCCATATACCAGTGGAGTATGCATAACATCCAGCTCAGACTCTCCTGTCACTAACAATTTCTAATGAAATATATCGCACACAAAACACCTTCAACACAGGAATATAGCAGCTGTAACAGTGTTGTTCCATTTTTAGTAGAATATATGGTTTTAACTTATCAGTAAGAATCATGGCTTATCAGGAATGACTCTTACACCAATAGTGCATATGCCAGGACTTCTCAGACAACAAAAGCAGAGCCACAGGAGAGTCTCCACTTGATGGAGAAGATGCTGGGGACATTAAGCACGATGAACATAAATAATGCCAACAACTCAGTGAATTAATTGTGAGGAAGCATCTCTACTGAATTCCTATAACCCTTAAAGAGAAAAGCATGGGGTTACCATTACACAGAATGAAGATTGAGGCTGTTCATATCAGTAAGAAATTTCAACAAGAAAACTTGCTATTTTGCTAAGACCAGAGCTGGGAATTCTAGACCTGCAATGTTCACCAGCAAAATCACCCAGGGAAAGTCAAATGCTCTGTGACCCTGTGACGGTGTTGCAGTTGCATGACCTTGAAGAGATGAGTTCACCTCCCTGGGTCTCAGTTTTATCATCTGTAGAATGGGCACCTTTCTGGCTCTAATGCAATGTGATTACAATATTCTTTCACAGTAACAGTGAAAATGCTACTACAAAGACCTTGGAACAGCTAACAGTTCCTGGAGGCTTACTTTATGCCAGGCATTGGTCTAAGGGCTTTACATGTACTAATTGAGACCATCAGCTTACAAGGCATGTATCATGCCATTTAATAAACAAACTAGGTTAAACAGTTTTCCCAAGGTCACAGAAGTGGCAATGGACAAAGCCACAATTCCCACACAGACAGATGCTCTCAACCACTTCACTCAACTGTGCTTTTAAAATGGGAAAGCAAGGTGCCATGTATATATTTAATCACACATTTCAATATCCGAAGGATGCTTCCAAATCCTTTCTTGCTAGGCCTCTAAATTGCAACCATCTTTCCTGCAGAAAATTACAGTTTTTCCTTGGCTTTTGTTATACCACAAGTAAATTATAACTAAAATGACTTAATGAATTACTGGTTGCAAATTACAAGCACCTGCAGAGTAACGTTTCCTGCGTGTATAGAAATGCATAAAAGGATGTATCTTTAGCTACCTTTACTCCAATACCTAAGAATATGCTCTGTTCCCTTCCACCCTCAGAATTATGAAACTAGAGAAAGCATTCACAGAATTTCCTGCTCCTTAGTGGGGATGTTGGGCACATTTGTCTGCCCTCCCAGCCTTCCACCCTCAAGGAAGGAAGTGATTCTTGCACCTACTGGGGGTATTGAAAGATTATCTGGAATAATAAAGTTGGTTGCCCTCAACAAATGATCGGGTCTGTTAATTTGTTTTAGAAGAATAAGATTCTTTCTGAATGTACAGATAAAAGAAACTCTCTGATATATCTGCCCTTTGAAAAACTATTGGATGCTTGAAAATTAATTCATAACAAAAAAATACTTCTTTTTTAAATATCTAGCTCATTACATCACCGTAAAAGAAAGAAGGTGGGTCATATTCTCAGTCACACACATTACCTATTTGTAGGTAATAATAGTGGATACTCTTATTTCAGTATCATACTAAAAAACAATCTACTTTATTTCTGTATCTGACTACTTAAAATTATAGAATAAAATTTTTTCATTTATATTGAAATATTGACTATTCCTAATCATAAATTTTAGCCAAAACAAACCTGGCTGGAGCCAGCTGGTATTCTGACAAAATTTAAAAAATATGTCAACCTTTCCTAACGCTGACAGGCAAATTTTGAAAACGGCTGGCTGATTTTGGGTATAATAAATGAGAGTATTAAATTCTGAAAAAGGGTTTTCATGCATTCAGTAATAAAAAGCAGTTCCAGAAAACAAAGTAGAAAGAAAAAAAAAAAAAAAGAAGAAGAAAAAGAAACAAGTAACATTATAAGACTTACGACTTAAAATTTCATTTCACTAGTTCTAAGGTTTCTGATGCCAGGGGTCGAGTTCACTTTGTTCACCATGCCCAGCACTATTGCCATTCCTGGCACTTGGCAGGCACGCAACAAGCTGATGGTGAAAAAATTATAAATCAGATTTTTCATTAATACTCTCCATGATAAACAGCAGATAAACAGCTTAATAATATTACTCACACTATTAAGCAGAACGTTTAAATTCAAGACATGCCATCAAATGTTCTATTTACTGAGTTTCATGTCTTCAAATAATTCTTCATAAATATGGGATTAAATGTATTTAATAGTTTAAGCAAGACTGAAGTTTCAATTCAGGATTTATTTTTGCAATACATAAAATTTGAGGATTACTTTAATTTTAGGACCAATAATGTGAAATCATGGATTGACCAAAGGTTGAAATTAAATGAAATCACTTTATGAACAATGTCAATTAGAGAAATACTAAATCAAAATGAAGAAGCTTGTTTTTTGCTTTTTAGTATGTATTCCAAATCATCTTTACAAAGGCAATTACATACAGCAAAAAATCTCTCTGTACTTGCATTATGCTAAGATCATTTTGTAATCCAAATGTTCTAGGAGGCCAGGGATGTGCTTTAAGAAAATTGCCAAACTTCTATAAGAACTGATGAAAGTCTAATGGAAATCAAAATCAGGCAGATTCAGGGGGAGAAAAATGAATCTGTCCAAGATTTTAGGCAGCAAAAAATAGATATGTTTAGCTCCTGAACTGCATGACAGCCCAGCTATTCAACTAAAGTGCTCCAGCGTGGAAACCTCTGCAGGGCCCCAGAGCAGCCATTCCCACCTCCCGAGGTCGACCTCTCTGAAGCCAAGCGCTGCCAGCTGGAGAAATGAACTCATCTCTAATCACATGAACACAGCTCTACCTCAGCACTATTCTATCTTCAAACGTCCCTACCCCAGCCATCCTTGACTATGTGGACGGAGAACATTTTTTGGAAAGCAGAGATGTTGGTTATGGTGCTACCAAAATCAAAATAGAAACAGGCTGATGGGAGCCCAGAATCATCCCAGTCCCAACCTGGGTCCAGTTTCAGATCACAGTGCACATTTCTCCTAGGCATAGCTCCTTCCCACTTGGTCCTGCAGCTGGTCTCTGCCTAAAGGTGGCTTTTCTACCAGACTTGGTTACCCTCCCTGTATCTGGGACATTTCTGAACAGCTTGTCTCTGTGAAGGGTTCACATCGTAGACATGAGACCATGAATTAGGTGCGGCCAAGAATAGGATTCATTTCACTCTCATGCTGTGATAAATGCCCACTCTGTACTTAAAATGATTTAGCTGAAGGCAAGAGGAGCATGCAAATGATTGACTTATCAAGGAAAAGTAAAGATGCTTGGATAATGTTTTTAAAAGGCTACCACTTCCACAGATGCACCAAGCAAAACGGGACATAAAGGATTTGAATATAGAAACACAAATATAAAGAACGGAGACAATTCAAAGAAGGGTGCTTTAAGTGCAATAATGCTAAATCTGAGTGACCCATTCAAGAATCTCTATCAATGAAGTTTAGGAAATTGGAATTCTCTATCACAGAAAACAAAGTGGTGTGTGCAGGGGAAGCATGAACTTCACACTTGTCTTTAAATATATTAATGCTGCTATAAATAGGTCATCACCTGCTCCTTTCCATTTAGAAGAGAACAAGCCAGAGAAGGTTTGAATTACAGATTCAAGAGAATCACAAGCAGAAATGCCCCAGCAGAGCAGATTTCCAAAGGAAAACTCTGATGTTTCTGTTTTTTCTTGGCAAGTAAAAAACAATAAGTAGATGTCTTTGGAGATCCTGCTTGCCCATGAGACTGAGCAGAAGTCTCTCCCCAAGTCCATTTTGTTCCTAAAAGTAGTAAAGAGAGATAAAAATGCCATTCCAGAGAGCATAGAAGTCTGGTTACATGTGGAGAGAGTCAGGGCTGCCCTGGACGCATATCTAGACTACAGGGATCAAAAGGTACTCTCTGCTGTAGGTTTGATAGTACAAGAGCCAGTGTGTGATCTGTGACTTCATGGCCTCCTACAATTTATTTTCTATTCTTACCTCATTGAACTCAATCAGTAGACAGCTACCACTGAGTGGTGTGGGGGAATTTTTTTATTTTTTAAAAACAGGATGGTAACAATTCTTCCCATGCATAACATCTGAACACCATCTGGCTCCGGATATCCGAACCAAATTGCCAAATACCAAGGACAGCTATTTTATGCGGTGAAATATAAGCAAAATCCACTTCTTTGGTGGTGGACACATATAAATATAGGCGCATATTTATATTCTAAGCTCAAAAAATATCACCCAGTGGAGACATTCCCAGAACAACTACTGACTAAAAGAAAATCTCACTGGATAATTCGATGCCTCGCACCAAATCTGCACATGCATATCACAGGCAGAGCAAAAGTTTGAACCACACACTCAGAGATCAGTAACAGGAAGTTACCGCCATCTACAGATTTCCCCTCACTGTTCAAGGGAGCGAGCCAAGGATTTCTGCTTGAAAAACATAAACTGGCAAAACTGACATCAGCTGTTGGGCTGCATTATACTCCTAGAGATGAAATCCACTTTAATAGCCTGTCCAAAACCCTAAACACGTTACTTCTCTAGGAACAGGAAAACAACCGTCCATCCCAAATGCTTAACTGTAGACCCTGAGATGAAAGATTCACAAGTCAACACCCCATCACTTTCTGTCTATCGGGCTAAAGAGCTAAATGCACACAAATTTAAAGGCAAAAATTTATACTTAATTTTTCTTCTTCATTCTCCTTGTCATTAATTACTTTTCCAAGGCTGGCTTTCTGCAGAGTTGAATAATGCCCACTACACACTAAAACGCCAGCTCCGGGGACGTGCCAGTGGAACCGGGCAGGAGACAGCGACTCGCCCAGGAAGCCCCGGGCTGATTCCAGGAGACCCATTCGAGTGCTGCGGGCAGCGGCGCCCGGCGGAAAGCGCAGAGTTTGCCAGCCGGTGCGCAAAGATGCACAAAGCACACGCCCTGCGCGTCCACCTGGCGAACACCTCGACAACTTTATTTTGGAAAGAGCCTTCCGAGGAAACTTTTACCTCGCCCACAGCCCTTGCCAGAGCCCACCGGGCCGCGAGCCGGCAGGAGGAGCGGGAGCCCCAGGCCGAGGGGGAGCCGCAGGCCGGGGAGCAGCCCCGAGCGAGACGCGGCTTGGCGGGTCGGGGTCCTCTCCGGGCCGGGGAAGGCGCGGCGCTGGACCCGCGAGGAGGCCACTCACCAGCCCGAGCGCGAAGAAGACGGCGAGCAGGGCGAGGCAGGAGCCCATGACGATGAGCAGCAGGAAGACGATGAGCGGGTGCTGCTGGCTCATGCAGTAGTAGGACTCGTAGAGCCAGTCCCGGGACCGCGGCAGCCCGTCTCCGCCGCCCGCCGCCTCCTCGGCGCGGTCCCGCAGGTAGCGGCGGCGCCGCATCGCCTCCTGCCACATCGGGGCGGCTCGCAGGGCGCCCGCCGTGCGCGCCCGGCCGGGGCAGCGCCGCTCGCCGCGGCCGCCCGCGTCCCACCGGCGCGCCGCCTCGGCCGGCCCGGCTGCCGGCTCCGGGAGCTGCGCGCTGGGGCCTCCGGCGCAGGCGGAGCTCGGCGCCCCGGGCTGGGCGCGCTGACGCGCGGGCGGGGGGCCGGGCGGCGGCCTCGGGGGCAGCTCCCGGCGCCGCCGCCGCCTCAGCCACCGCGCGGGAGGGGGCGGGTTCCACTGGGCCCTCCGCCCGCCGCTCCCCGCCCCGCGCGCCGCCGGCCTCCGCGCAGGGGCGGTGTTGGCCCCCACCCGACGGCCGGGGGCGGTACGGTGGGGGGAGTGGCGGGCTGCCGGGCCCCTTACGTGCCCCGGCCCGGCGTCGTCCTCGCCTTCCTCCCTCCCACACTCAGCCAGCGGGTCGTCCCCTCCTCGGCCCTATCCCGAGTGCGGCGTGGGTGGGTAGGAGGGACAGCCCTCCCCTCTGCGGTGAGAACGCAGCCCCCGGGTGGAGGCAGGGAGTCCCACCCCCGCCCCCGCCCACCTGCTTGGGAGCACTGCGAGGCTCCGGAGCTCCTCTCCGCCACCTCAAGGGCAGCAGGCCGCGGGCAGGGACGCTGACACCCTCCTGTTCCTCCAACCCCTTCGTGGGCTGGGGGCTGCTCCCACCCTCCTCCAGAGTCACAGAGCGCAGCCGGGGTCAGAGGACCCGGGCGTCCCTCCTAGAGTGCGCGGGTCAGAGGACCCCGGAGACACCCCCTTTTCACTCTCTTGGGGCGCTGGAGGGGACCTCCCAGCCTTCCCGCCTCCCCAAGCTGGGCAGGGGTTCGTCACCCAGCCTGCCTCCCCGCCGCGCAGCAGGGTTGGGGCTCCCCATCCTCCCCACTTTCGGAGAGGCCGGGGCTCCCTGTGCGGGCGGCCGGGCGCGGAAACGCGGGGGACCCTGGACTGGAGACCCGCGCGCTGTGGAAGGAAGCGGCGGCGGATGCACGCGGAGCCCCGGTGCGCCTTGCGGGGCAGCCCCCCTCGCGCCCCGCACGCTCAGCCTCAGGCAGGCTTCGGAGGCGCCGGACGGGCCTATCCTACTATCCCAGGCTCACGGAGGTGCCCCGTGGCTGGTCGTGGTCCTCGCCGGGCCCATCTGCGGAGCGGGGATGGCGGCAAGGGGCGCCCAGGGAGAGCGGCTGGGCGCGGGGGCGGGCGAGTCGGGTCTGGTAGCAGCTCCGTTCCTGTCACCTCGGGGGGCTGCACGCAGGAGGCGCTAGAGACCCGGCAGGAGCCTGCGGGGGCTGATGTCATCAGGGACACCCGTGGGAGCGGAGGCCGCTAGCCCTCGTCCCGGCGGCCGAAGGGCGCTTCACCGCTGACCTCCAAAGGAACCCCCACTTCTGGAGGTTTTCTCCTATTCGAGTGTGGTCCGGCCCAAAGCGCCGCCAAATCCCAGCTCTTCCCCAAAGCCTCTCCCTACGGAATCCGAGGCACCCGGCCCTCCCTTCTCCTGCCACCAGCGGGCAGCCCAGAAAGTTCCATGCACTTTTTCTCTCTCCCCGGAGATGACCAGCTCTCGGGACTCAGCCTTTGTCATCACCTAAGACCTCAGAACCTTCTCGAATGGCCCCACCGCCCCGCCACCCGAGCTCTCGTGTCCCCCTCACGGGCAGAGGGCATGTCAGCTGGGTAGCCGTATTACTGTGCGCACAGGCCCAGGCCGGGCACGGAGACCCAGGCGGGATCCTCCCAGAGGTTTTCATTTTAGCAACAGCCAGTGCCCAGGGGGCCTAAGGGCAAGGGCTCGCGAGCTGCCCAGCTCACCCGCAGATCTCATAGAGGCGGCAGGCAGGGAGGCAGCCGGGGAGACTGGACGCAGGGCCGTGTCTAGGACATCAGGTCTAGCCCCACCAGGCTCCCTGGTCCCTGGACGTCCCTCCTTCGGGGGACCTGGAAAGAAGGAGTGGAGGAGAAGGCAATGGGTGGGAGGGGGTCCCCCTGGAGCCTCCTGTAGGTCCCAAGGCTCACCGGCCACCGCGGGTCACCCTGCCCTAGCAACAGAAAGACATTCTCTCCCCTGCAGGGTTTACGGACCGCTGCCCCAAGCCTGTCCTGCCTGCCCTCCACTCCAACGCCCTCCTGTGACTGTAACGCAGGTAATTTCAACTTCAGACCCTCCCACCAATCCTCACCCGGCTGGATGCTTTGCTATGGACCTGAGGATGTGATTACGACACTCCCAGATTTCAGGTTTTTGAAGGTTCTGAGAGCAAGCTTCAATGACAGGCCACACTGATGAATCCGCGGTATAAATATCCAGAGCCCAATCCCTTCCAAGGAAACACGGTTGAGTGGGAAGCTGGACACGGTTTCTATTGTGTTGGTTCTCTCTTCCTCCTGCTGTGTGCTTGGTCTTTCTGGGGTGGGCAGAGTTGCACATTTCCAGTCCTTTCCTGTGCTAGCAACAGACTAATTATTCATCTTCTCTCCAATCCTTGCTTCTTCTCCACCCCTTGTATTGATAAATGTTTGCCTTCACCCACTCAAGAAGGAAGAAAAAGTAAATAATCTGTAATTTAGGTTTATGCAAAAACAGCTGAAAAACTTGTGAGGAAAAGGAAATGCTTCATTACAGTCTCCTTCCAAGTGGGGAAGCGGACCCTTTTAAATATCCAGTATCTATATCATATATATGTTCTCTGTTTGGTAAAGGGAGTCTTAAGACTTTTAAGAAATTTTGTTACAATATAATGGCATGGAGATTATTTTGTCCTTGATCCTTTTGAACTTCTTAAATTCATTCATCCTTTCATTAATTCACTCAACAAACATTTTGTGCCTACCATGTGCTGAATGATGGGGTCAGGGTGTGTGGAGGGGGGAAGACAGGGACCCTGGGACCCTGGTAATAGTTTCCAATTTACTTTGAAAGGTAGGGCTACAAAAAGTGGAACAGGAACGAAAATCAATATTCCTACCCCTCCTTTTTTCCCAAACACTACAATTTAAATTTCATCATCATAGACACAGGACTTAGAAGGAAAATAATATTAAAATCAAGAATATGTCAGGGCTTCTCTAAGACTTTGCTAGATCTCTGTTATGTTTCAATGCTTATTTTATGGGGGCTTCTGTCATTACTTTATGTTTAATACAAAAAAAGGGAAACAGTACGATCATTACAGTTGCTTTATTCATGTTTTGGAATCAATTGCACTAAGTATGCCTTTTGAAAAGTTCCCCACAATGGTTTCTATTTTAAAAAGGAAAAAGAAAAAGAAAAAAGAAACAAAACAATAACTCACAAGCCATATGAAGTACAATGAAAAATGTCCTTTAGTACAAAGCTAGGAGCGTGAAATATGGACTCTTGCAACTAAAGGGACCCCAAGGAGACCTCTGGTTCATTTTTGTGCCTCTGGGTAGCAGGGCTGCTACTCCAAGGGTAAGACGTGGAGAGCAAGAGGTTCTCTCATGTATTTACTCTTTAGCAATTTATTTGTGGTAAAAAGAAATCTACTGGGGAATCTCTAACTGGGCTGGAGGGAGAAAAAATAAAAAGCAAGCATCAGGAAGCAGAATTTGTTTTTTCCTGTAACGCTAGAGGGCAGCCGTCTATCCTCATAACCCAGCGAGCAAGGCTGACTTTCTGGGTCTGTGACTTGTGCAGCTGGTTTAAGGTTCTGCTGTCATCACCCTTAAATTCTTAAAAATGTTTGATCAAAGGGTTCTGCATGTCCATTCTCCAATATGCCCAGGGCCCTGCATATTGGAGAGCCCATCCTGCTACCTGGTCACATTAAACAGCACTCCAGTCTGGGCCTGCAGACAGAGCCTATGGCAGGCCAGCCAAAGGACAAAGCCTCCTCTGCCTGGGAACTCAAGCCACCTATCCCCTCCTAATCTGGTCACCTCCCATGGACTACATACACACTAAGACATACTCAATCGATTATAAATCTAAGCAGTCACGCTGCAGGATAGGTTTATGCATCAGTGGGTTTTGTGTTAAAAATAACCCAGCTTCTAGCTCCATTTCAAATCCAGTTAGATTAGTTCAGTCAATGATGTTGTCATGTTCCTCTCAACGTCCACAAGGCTCTGATTGATTAAATCAAGGCAGCCCAGCCAACTGCGCCAAGGACAGAAGTGGACATGTGCCAGCCAACGCAGAGCAGGTTGTAGAGCTGAGCAGAGTCTTTCCCTGTGTATTCATTTTCCTCTCTGGCAGATACATTACTAAAATTTATATAATAAAGTATGAACGGTATGTCAACATATTCATTATCACCATGAAATATGCTTTGTGTACCCAGATAACATTTACATTTTTATTGAACCAGAGTCTGGGAATACAGAATCCACCCAATCCATCCAGTTTATGGCTCTTAGAAGTCAAATTAAGTCTTTCAGTTCATTTAAGTACTTCTTTGCAGTTCAGTTTCCAAAGCATCAACAAAATGATTCTGATCATAACATTAATATGTTCACTTTCTCATCCATCCAGTGCTGAATGATCCCTACGTGCCTTTGAAAGACCCTACTAATTAATTGGCCTATTTGTAAATTAGGTTTTCAGGGACAATTCCAGAATCGATATTTCAAAAAATCATATGAAAGATCAGATTTGGGGTGAGTTACTGAGATTTTTGGCCCTTAACATGTGTGAAGATGGTCCTGGTATGACAGAACAGACCTTTCACAGATGCCCACTGCCGTGGAGAAGTTTATTCCCGGTACTCTTTCAAAATCCACTGACATGCTGGAATGCTTTCCATGAGCCCTGGGAGGAGTAAGAATAGGTTAATGACTAATCGGTTTCCAGTACGTCTACAACCTTGTGAGAGATATCGATTTCTCTGCTCTTGCTCAGAGAATGTGAGCTAAAAAACAATGACTCATGCCGCCGTGGAGATGTGAGCTCAGGACCAGTGGCCTAGAGAGGTGCAAAAGAGGGTCTTATTTAGTAAGCATTAATGTCTAGTTCAGATACCTTGGCTTTTATTTTTATATCCTTATATAAAAATAACTGTCCTTTAAAATAGTCATTAAGGAGTGACTTAATTATACTCTAAAATTAAAAAAAAAATAATGTACATCAAGGGACAAGACATGGCCTCAATGAAACAATGCTGAGATATAGTTTATGAATATTTTTGTCTTATTTCACCTTTCTCATTTAATTCAACCAATGTATGATTTTAAGCCACTTCACACATGTTGATTCATGGGACATTTTTAAATTTGAAAATAAATTAAGTTCAATTCTAGTCTTATTCCACACTATAGTGCAATAATTGTCAATATCTCAGAATCACTTCCTTAAAATATTGGATTTTGTTCTATCGCTGATATCATCTGTCATCCTTGGAAAAGTCACGTAAGATCTCCAAGCTTCAGTTGATTTATTTTTAAAGTAAGAAAATAAAAAATGGACCAGTTATGCTAAGACTCTTTCAAACATGTTTGTGGTAAAGGAATGGATTTTAATCAATATTTTTACATTGAAAGGAAAAAAATTATTTGCATCCAATTAAAAAATATATAAATATAATAAAATTGAACTGTATCAAGAAGGTTGTTGAATTTTGTCTAATTGTTTAATAATAAGTACTATTTCCTTTTATATAAAGCAAGAAAAACATGTATTAATTGTGTGTAATGACAATTAGTCAACACCCACAAATCTTACTTTTGTATTAACGTGGTCTGTGTTCCCTCACTAAGAGGTAAGTTCTGTCAAAGCAAAAGATTTTGTTTCTTTTGTTCATTATGTTCCTATTACCTGAAATTTGCAGAAACACATAGTAAGTGCTTAATAAGTATGTGCTAGATGAATGAATGAATAAATCAAAAAAGACACAGACAACTTCATTCTTTTTAAAACTGAATTCAATTGATGAATAATGATAATAGATTAAGCAAAATTTCATTTGACAAAAATATTTCCAGGTCTTGAAGAGGTTGTCTTTATATGTTTACCATTATTACTGTATTAAACAGTACCCTCCACTATATCTTTAAAATCCTCACAGTGTTTTCACATTTTAAAGTGGCAAGATTTTTATGAAAGATTGAACACCTATTGCTACCAATTCCACTTGATCAATAGAGCAAAGGATAACAGTACATATAAGGTGAGATACTAAAGAAATAATGATAAAATAAATACGTTCAGGAAAAGAGATTATGTGGAGAAAATACCATTGAGGTTGGTTTTTATCAAGATAAAATGGCATCTGGTAATGTGAGTTCCCAGTAACAAATCCTGGGCAAAACATCTTATGTGTTCCCAGTAATACATCATGGGCATATCAGTGAAGTCTCCCAGGATTTATAAAGTGCTAATTTAGAACTTCATCCTCTCTGCAGATTGTGTTGAGACATTGACAGTAAGCAGACAGAGGTAGGATGCAGTATCATGTGTCAGCTCCCTGCCTGGACCCACTGATCGCCAAGTATGAAAACCAGTATAGGGCGTAGTAAGAAGAACAATCGACAAAGAACTTAAACAAATTTACAAGAAAAAGCAAACAACCCCATCAAAAAGTGGACAAAGGTTTTGAAAAATATGAACAGACATTTCTCAAAAGAAGACATTTATGCAGCCAACAAACATGTTTTAAAAAGCTCATCAACACTGGTCGTTAGAGAAATGCAAATCAAAACCACAGTGAGATATCATCTCATTCCAGTTAGAATGGTGATCATTAAAAAGTGAGGAAACAACAGATGCTGGAGAGGATGTGGAGAAACAGGAATGCTTTTAAACAGTTGGTGGGAGTGTAAACTAGTTCATCCATTGCGGAAGACAGTGTGGCGATTCTTCAAGGATCTAGAACTGGAAAGTTTATTGCAGCACTGTTCACAATAGCAAAGACTTGGTACCAACCCAAGTGCCCATCAGTGATAGACTGGATAAAGAAAATGTGGCGCATATACACTATGAAACTATGCAGCCATTAAAAAGGATGAGTTCACGTGCTTTGCAGGGACATGGATGAAGCTGGAAGCCAGCATTCTCAGCAAACTAACATAGGAACAGAAAACCAAACATGTTCTCGCTCATAAGTGGGAGTTGAACAATGAGAACACATGGACACAGGGAGGGGAAAATCACACACTGGGGCCTGTCAGGTGATGGGGGACTAGAGGAGGGATAGCATTAGGAGAAATACCTAATGTAGATCACGGGTTGATGGGAACAGCAAACCACCATGGCATGTGTAACAAATCTGCAAGTTCTGCACATGTACCCCAGAACTTAAAGGATAATTTAAAAAAATAAATAAAAAAGAATAATGACAACTCAGAATAGGCTTGTTGAGTTTGCTGTATTGTGTTTGTTTTTTTATGCCTTGCATTTTTGGAAAATGTGATATATTTCTCAATTTAATTTCAAATGCTATACGGTCTCATGTTCATGGACTGGGTTACAGATTCCCTATGATAAATCCAGGATTTTTTGCTATTAAATGGAAGACTTGGAAAAAGAAACCATAATAAATGTTTTAAGTAGCACATTTGAGTACTGCAGCATGAATACATATGAATATCTTCATACCTAAGTAACTGGGCACTTCTCTTGCAAATAGTACCCCAGCCACACCCTCAGCTCTCATAAGTGACAAGTCTGAAACAGAACTCAGTGTCCCAAACTAACAAATCTTCTCCTGGTTCCAAGAGGCTTGGGTTGTCCTACTCTTTCTCCGTCACTGGCCTACATCCAAACAACTATTATTGCTACCAATGTTGCCCAGTATTTTCTCAAGTCTCCCCCAGTTTCTTCCCCCATTATCTCCTTCCTGCTTGCAGCTGCCCTTCTTAATCCTCTAATGCCATTATACCTCCTGCTTTAAGCTCCAGAAATAATTGCAGGGAGGCCCCCGAGTTTCTGCTGCCACTCAACTCCCACCCCCATTTCTGGATCTATATCCCTGTTTCCTCCTTTGTCTTCAACGGCACCCCACACTCACACCCACCCACACCAACTCTCATCTATCCATCATCCTCTCCTTATGCAGAGACCTGATTCTCATCATCTGCATCTGGGGCTCTCCTTGATCTCCCTCCTTCACCCACTCTCAGCACCAATAGCTGATTATAATACTGTTTCAATCCTGATTACTCTCCTGAAATGGCAAGTCAGTGTTGTTAAGCAATATTTTAGGTATTGGGAGGGTTAAGTAAAAGACATTTTGAGAGTACATCTTTTTAGTAATGCATTATAATGATGGCTAGCACACAGGCTCATTTTGTTCCTTATTTAAAAAGCACGATTATTTATATCAATATGAACAGGGATTTCTAAACACCTGGTTTTTTAAATAAAATGTTTGAATGTATAGATAGTGACTAAATTTTTATGTAAACACTAGTTAAGTAAAAAAATACTGTCAGAGTAATAATTGATATTTCAAATGAAGAATCAATTGAACCTTCCTGAAAGAGACAGAATCTGCTTTGTCCTGCACATAAGCCCCCTGAAATATACTTCTCTCAGCTCCTACTTCAGTACACTGTGGTGCCTGGGATAATGTTTAGGAAAGGTTGCTGGGTTCATGCGGCCAATTACCTCCAAATGACCAGATATGGTTAATGTGCCAACTCTATCTAGACAGGCTGTATTTACATTGTTACTGAGAAACAATGAAGACATTTTCATGCTCAGCAGACTAAAGTTATAAAAAGGCAATCTTCAACCTAGGCCTTCATTATTGTATTACAGTCTAATAACTAATACACGGGAAAAAAAAATCTGTCTCTCTGCTGCAGGGAGCTTTTCTTCTAAATATATTCTTCCAAAGAGCCAACAAATGGAAGACTTATTTTAAAAATTTAAAAATATATACACTTAGAAATTTAAAAGATATTAATACTAAAACATCTGGATAGAAATATAGAACATATATATCAGGCTTGGAAGTTGCTCAGTGTTGAGTCAAATTACTTTATATCAAGTTTCATTAGAGCACAAAGTATCTACTCTTAAGATGTACAGTGTGCAATTATGTATTGTTATAGGGATGCATTTACCTTTCTTATATGAAGAGACAGTTATGTGATTATATTAGTCTTTAAGTTTGCAAATAATACTATTATGTCTGTTTTGGACCAAATTTTACAAATCTAAGTTGTAAGTCCTTGCTTCCAGTCCTCTGCATTGATTGTGTAGAGAAGTATCCACTAGCCATCTTCTTTCTCTCTTTCAATGTTGTGTTATAGGAAAATTCAAGGGATAAAGGACTTGTGAAGTTTGACATCAGGAATCACAGGTACAAGTGCATAACAAAATCAGATTAGTCCAGTGATTCACATATTGCCCATCAGATGTCTTCTTTCATTTGGAATCTTTCAGAATGTTTTTGCTTCCTGTGAGTAAAGTATTCTTGACCCAGATAATATTCAGCCCTTTTCTTCTTGGGGGTCTATCAGTCATGTTTCAGTGAATTATATCTAAACAAAAGGGGAAAATGAAATTTATAAAGTGATTTTTATACTTAGTCTGGAACTAAGACTTCTTTTAGAGCCCAGAGTTTAAGAATGGGCTCTTAGGCCAGGCGAGGTAGCTCAAACCTGTAACCCCAACACTTTTAGTGGACGAGGTGGATGGATGGCTTGAGCCCAGGAGATCGAGACCAGCCTGGGAAACATGATGAAATCCCATCTCTACAAAAAAGTACGAAACTTGGAGGAGCAGGATGATGCACACCTG
Source organism: Plecturocebus donacophilus (assembly GCA_004027715.1). Taxonomy (NCBI): domain Eukaryota; kingdom Metazoa; phylum Chordata; class Mammalia; order Primates; family Pitheciidae; genus Plecturocebus; species Plecturocebus donacophilus. The sequence goes on along the minus strand of PVKP010004875.1, from coordinate 13,967 downwards.
CGGTCCCAGCTACTCAGAAGGCTGAGATGGGAGGATAGCTTCAGCTCAGGAAGTCAACGCTGCAGTGAGCCAAGATCCCACCACTGCACTCAGCCTGGGAACAGAGCAAGACAGGTTCTTGGTACTAAAAAACAAATAACCATGGAGATTTGTATTAAGAAATGCTGAACTGCTATTGCCCAGGTATGTTTCTTATTAAATAGGTTGCCATAACCAGAAGCAGAGGGGTACTGATTCCATTCAACAATTTTTTTTTCCCAGTAACGTGGATGGAATCCACTCAACATTTTCAATCCAGTGTTCTTTAGATGAATAAACCATTGAAATGTCTAACATCTTTTTAAAGAATTTAAAAGATGATTGCTTCTTCTTGTTTATCTTCTTTTTGATCATTGGCCCAGAATAATTTATAATATTCTTATACAAGATACTCTAAGACCTTTTGGGAAAGGACCACATTGTTTAAGCTGCTCAGACAGCTGTATACTCTACATTCATGATCTTGTTTGATTAATTTACTTATTTTTACTGTAATACATATGTAATCCCATAATCCTTTGAGTTTTGTAGCTTCTTTTAGCCATCTGGAAGCTTTTCTGTTTTTTAATTGACTGATGATTGATTGATACCCCACCCAATTCCCAAGGAGGATTAGTGGATTAATGGCAGTCCTCTGATTGTTCTGTTTCAAATAGTGCTTAATTAAAAAGATAATTCCAACTGGTTTAAAAATAGGTGGAATATAATTTCAATTAAATAATAGTGGGAGTAAGCAACTAAAGATAATTAAAACATAGCAAATTTTAAAATGATTAATGAGCACATACGAAATCTAGACTTGATTATTTTAGAGTATGTATTTAATTTCAGAAATGAACTCTAAGAAATGATGATGAGAAACCAAGAGCGTAGCAATTAGAGTAACCAAGAAGAACCTGGGCTCAGACTCTCTATGTTGCACAGTGTGCCTTGTGGAGCTTTCTTGTGAGAGCGTAACTTAGAAAAGAAATGCTTCCTAGCAACATACTTCTCAGGTGGAGCTCACCTGAACTACGTTTTTCCATAAGCGCTTTAAGCTTTCCACAGAGCCCTGGGGTAACAGATTGTGTCATATAAGATTGCATTATATAAAGGGGTTATATTTATAAATAACCCCTTAATATATATATATATTTATGTATAACCCTTTTTTATATTATATAAATATTATATAAAGATTTATGTTTACACAACCCCTTTATATAAATACAGATTTATATAAATTTGTATAAATATATTTATATATAAATTCAAAATTATATATGGGTGTATATAAATTATGTAATCCCATATATACATGGGGTTACAGACTGTATCATATAAGGTAGAGTAATATAAAGGGGTTATATTTATATTTATATAAAGGGATTATATTTATATTATATTTATGTAGCCCATTTATATAAATACAGATTGTATGTATATAAGATTGGGTTATAGGGAGGTGGAGGTTGCAGTGAGGTGAGACCACGCCACTGCACTCCAGCTGGGAGACTGAGTGAGACTCTGTCTCAAAAAAAAATTGCATTCATATAAGATCTTATTTATATAATACTGGGATGTATTATTATTGTTGATTACTATATTATACATTATTTATTATTGATTGAAAAATAAAAGTTTACACTATCTTGAATTATACAGATTGCATTTTTATGAGCTTGGGTTATATAAAGAGGTTGTATTTATATTTATATAATAGGGTTATATTTATATTTGTATAACTCCTTTACATAACCCAATCTCTGACTTGACAGCAGCCCCACTTTCAAAAATCTGCCCACCCTTCCCAAACTTAAGCAAAGTGTCCCCTAGGAGTGAGGGGAAGGGGAGGTTCATTATGCAAGAGGAATCCTGGCTCCAGACCCAGGGGCTTCTGTGGTACTCCCTTATCAGAATTGCTCACTGTGCCAGTGGCTGCTGAGGTGTGTCCATACTGGGCATTCCATTAGTACTGGCTTATGGACAGTGTAACTTGTGGCCATCCCAATCAGGGTCTGGTGGCACTCCAGTCCTGCCAGACTTCCATCAGCTCTCACAGACTCTTTTCCATCACGCTTGACGGGGGTAACTTTGCCTTGCACCCTGACAGACCCAGGCAAGATGGCTAGCTCTCACCCCAGCTGTCTCCAGGACCTCCTGACATTCTGAGGCATGCAGAGATTTTTGAGCCACGTCTATGCCACAAAATTGGGCATGTGTGCATTGTAGGGGTGGGGGGCAGGGTCTCAGTAGCGAACCAATTCTCCCCTTGCTAGCCTGCCAGGCGCTGTTGGTGCTACTCTGATACAGCACCCTCCGTGATGCAAGACAGGCAGTCCACACAGACGGCTGTGCCTGTGCCATACTGGTTGTTGAATGTTTTGACTACCACACATGTCCTAAATTTTTCTAACATCTCCCTCCTCCTATGGAGGGACTATAAGAACACATTCCTCCCTCCTGAGTCCTCCCTAGCTCTCCCTCCTTTATTTATTCTTACTATCCAGTCTGGGGCTTTCCACTCCCTGTTCTTCATAAGTTCTTTTTCTCTGTCCTTGAAATTCAATACAATTCTTATATCTGTGTCTTCAGGCCTGTTTTTTGGCGTGCTAAAAGTGCAGTAGTGGTTAGGATTGCTTTCAGCATCAAGGAAGAGGATTCTGTGACTCAAGTATCTAGATAATTAAGAATTTCATCCAACAAGATGTCTGGAGGTGGCTCTATGAGGTCCTATATTCCTGGGGCCATTTAACTTTTTGCTTTACCATCCTTGGCACAATTACTACTCTTCCCTAAGCTTGTCACCTGTTGGGTACAAGTTAACTACTGCAGCAAGAAGTGTCCTGTACTCCCATAACAGAATTCTGAATAGAAAGGGCATGGGAAAAAAATGACTTTCACCCCCAGGACATTTTAGACAGAAGAATTCTCCCTATAGCCATTGGCCAGAGCAAAGTCATGTACGTATCGTTCAACCAGTCACAAGAAGAGAAATAAGATCACCATAATGCCAACATCCATGGGGATTCATTCCCTGGAGCCCACCTCTCCAGAGCCTGTGCTGACCAGATGCCTAAACAAAATCTATATTGGTTGAGTTAGCAAGGAAAAAGAGAACAGTTCTCATTAAACTGGCAAGCTTCTGTGTCCATCTCAGAGGAGACAAAAAATTTATAATAGCCTTTTCTCTCCTGACAAAGCCTTGGACAATCATTGCTTTGCTAAATAAGTCAAGAAGGTCAATTTTAAGTTTAAAAAGTAATCAGTATTCTCTCTCTCTTTTTTTAGCAATGTATTTCCTTACCTCTTCTGGGGTTACAGTAGCACATGGTTTCAGGGGAAAATTTTTTAAAAAATCTGTTTTTTGTGTAAAATTTAAAAAACTATTTTGAAATATTTTCAGGCTTATGATCTCATGATTTGTCTAAATAGTGGGTATACAGTAGGAACTGGTATTGAGCTCTGAGCTAGTGCCTTAAAAAAGCTTATCTGGGAAGGTTGAACGGGATAAAATTAAAAGCAATAATTTGAAAATTAGGAGAGATTCATTTTGGTACAATGAAAGAACTTTTCTCCTTCTACTGGTTGTTTAAGATGTAACAGATTCTCTAGTGAGTTGGTAATTTTGAAGAATGCTATCTGTGATGGGTAGATGTAGACTGGACAAGATAATTTCCGATTTTCAGATTCTAATATTTTAAGACATTGGACCAAAATCTAATAAGAATGACCACCACAAATAGGCAAACAACAGACATTATCATGCTTCTCTACCTGTACCATAAAACACTTTCAAAATGAAAGGAAATGATATTTATGTTAAAATTCTGAATATAATACCATGAATTTAATGTGCACTTATCCTTTGGAATACAGAAAGGTTGACTCACAGTGATCTGGTTTTATTACCACTTAGTTTTTAAAAATTCACACATGCAGCACAGTTTACAATAGCAAAGACCTGGAACCAACCCAAATGCCCATCAATGACAGACTGGACAGGGAAAATGTGGCACATATGCACCATGAAATATTATGCAACCACAAAAAACAATGAGTTCATGTCCTTTGTAGGGACATGGATGAACCTGGAAACCATCATTCTCAGCAAACTGACACAAGAACAGAAAATCAAACACCGCATGCTCTCACTCATAGGCGGATGTTGAACAATGAGAACACATGGACACAGGGAGGGGAGAACTACACACTGGGGTCTGTTGGAGTGAAATAGGGGAGGGACAGTAGGGGGTGGGGAGTTGGGGAGAGATAGCATGGGGAGAAATGCCAGATACAGGTGAAGGGGAGGAAGGCAACAAATCACACTGCCATATGTGTACCTATGTAACAATATTGCATGTTCTTCACATGTACCTCGAAACCTAAAATGGAATAAAAGATAAAAATTAAAAAAAAATTCACACATGGTAAATCTTTAAACCTTATCGTATCTTTTAGCCAGCCAGTGAAGCTTGACATATTTTCATGGGATCTATCCATTATGCAGATATAGTATGTGTAACATTGTAAGGCTGTTTCCCAAGTAAACACTCTTCAAACCCCAAAAAGAATGCTTTTAGAGAATGTGAAGCATCCATTTTAATTTGAAAGTTTGCATTATAGAATCAGATACCCATGGCACTAGAGAAAATGAATAAATAGTAGTGATCATCCATATTTTGTATTGTCATAACACTTTTACTTTCTTTCATACAAAGAAACTTTCAATAATGTGTTTTATTCAACTAAAACCAAATAAATGATATATTGTGACACTTAATGATAAAACATGTTTGTATTTATGAATTACATTTTTCTCTTGGCAACCTTCGCTATCAACTAATGATTGCTTTTAGAATTCCATAATTTTATTTTGCAAAGATAAAATGAATTTAGGCCAATATAATTATTGATGAGAATTATTGTTAACTGGATACCAATTCCAGTGTAAGGATTAACTTAAACAATATTTATTATAATTATAATTTAGTAAATGTAATATTTTTTACAAATATACTTTTGCTTCAAATGTACATTTAATTCTCTTTTTACTACCTGCTTAGTATATGAATTTGAAAAATAATAATAAAGGTTTATTTCCACTATCTTGAATTATTAATATTTTTTAAATAGTGTGCTAAGAGTTATGATTTCTATCAAAGAAGAATATAGAATTCTTGGAACAACCTATACTGTTATATAAGCTGAATATCAGAGTTGTGCATTATTATCTGAATAGGGTTGTAACAACCTATATTGGAACAACCCTGTTCAAATAATGATGCACAACTTGGAAAATCAGCATGCACACACTCATACACACATGCACATACATGCACACAGACTCAGACTCATTAACTGAGAAGTCTATATTAAGCAAAACATGAATTTGAAATGAAGACTTTTAAGATAAATACAATCTGAAAAAAAATAATTCCCAGTAGACCTGTACCATAAAACACTTTCAAAATGAAAGAAAATGATATCAGATGAAAATGTACATCGACAGAAAAGAATAGAAATATGTGGGTAGATGCAGCGGGTATGGTGGCTCAAGCCTGTAATCCCAGCACTTGAGGATGTCAAGGGGGATCACTTGAGGCCAGAAGTTTGAGAGCAGGCTTGCCAACAAGATGAAACCCCATCTCTACTAAAAATACAAAAATTACCCAGGTGTGGTGGCATGCACCTGTAATCCCAGCTACTCGAGAGGCTGTGACACAAGAATCTCTTTAACCCAGGAGGCAGAGTTTCCAGTGAGCTGAGACTGCACCATTTCACTCCAGTGTGGGCCACAGAGAGAGACTCTGCCTCAAAAATATAAAAATAAAATAAGAAATATGTGGGCAGATGTAAAAGACAGTATTTTCTTTATATTATCTTATCTAAAATAAAATTACATATTTAATGCAAAAATGATTTAATTGTAATGTGAAGTTTGTAGCAAGTCGTTTATAAAAATTATGACACTAGCAAAACATGGGTGCATAGGTTAATTTATACCCTGACAGCTTTTATACTGTATGTGAAGTAATATTTATAGTTTTAAGTAGACAGTGATAAATCAAGAATGCATATTTTAATTCCTAAAATAACCACAAAGAAGAAATACAATGTATAACTAAAAAAGTATAATTTAAATTATTTTTCTCATTTGGTGTGGATTATTTCTACTGTCCTACTTTTAATTCAGTATAAGTACAGATTTCAGTTTAACTAAATATTGAAACAAAATTCAATCAAAGTATTGAATTGGAATTCTAATAACAATAATGTAACCCAAAATAATATATGAAGGAAGAAACAAAGGAATAAAAGACACATGAGACAAAAAGAAAATGCATTGCAAGGTGGAAGAACTGTAGCCAATCATGTTAGTAATTACCTTAAATATAAATAGACTGAATACTCCAATTAAAAAGCAGAGACCGAAAGATAAGATAAAAAAATCAAGTTCAGCTACATAATGTAAAGTCTCAGATTAAAAACTGTGTAAAATCAAGAAAAAATATAGCATACAAAAGTAAGATAAGGAAGCTGGTAGAATTCGATTAATACCAGACAAAATACAATTCAAAATTAGAAATACTACCAGAAATTATAAAGGATTTAAAAAATATTTTAAAAGGCGTATTTCACCAAGAATACATAACAAGTCACAAAAGCATTAATTTAAGATGACTCACCACCCTAATTGTAAAAGTTAACATTAGAGAGCTGCTAGAGGAAAATATTAGAGCATATCCTCAGGACTTGGGTGTAGCAATTGTATTTAGTCCACAAAATGGACTCAGCATAAAAGGAACATTTTTATAAATCGAATGTGATTTTTAAAAAATTCTGTTCATAAAATATGACTAAGCAAATGATAATGTAAACGACAAGATAATAGAAAATATTTGAAATAGGTATATTTGAGGATTGTCATAGATCCAGAATTTATATAATTCTTATAGCTCAATAAAAATAAAAAAATTCAAAATTAAATAGGCAAAATACTTAAGACATATGTTTCAAAAAGAAAATATATCGATGGCCACTAAGCACACGAAAATATGATCAATATCACTGCTCATGAGTTAAACCAAAACTACATTCACAATAAGCATTTTATAGCACTCCAAGGGTGAACATCAAATAGATCAATACCACCAAATGTTGGAGTGTCTATGGAGCAATTAAGACTCTCATAGATGCAAAATGTTACTTTGGAAAGCAGTTCAGCAGTTTCTGATAAACGTAAACTTACACCAACCCTAATATCTAGCAATTCCACTGTTAGTAGATATTTACCAAAAATAAAGCAAATGCCCACAAAACGGTTTAAACAAGAATGTTTACAGTTGCTTTTTCCATAACAACCAAAACTGGAAAAGGCCATGTGTCCATCAACAGGAGAATAATGTAAGAAGTTGTGGTATATTTATTCAATGGAATGTGATTCACTAATTAAAAAATAACACGAGCTACTGATACAAACAACAGCATGAATGAATCTCAGTAAAAGAAGCTAAATCACGCTTCTGCTGGGAGCATCTATTGAAGTTCAAGAAAAGGTAGAGTCTTGATGCTACAAACCAAACTGGTGGTTGCCAAGAGATTCACCTGCAAGGGAGTGTAAGAGAACCTTGTGGGATAATGGAAGTTTTCTCATTCTTGATTGGTGTATACATTGCTCCATCCTCATTGCATTGCCCACTTAAGATCTATATGTGAAAAAAAATAAGAAGTATTTTGTAGGAGGGAATATTTATATAGAAATAAACTAAGACAAAATTATTCTAAAACAACAAAATCATTAATATATTATTTAAAGGATTGCCAAATTTGACTGTGGTATATATAATATCAAACATTTTAAAATTAAATTTTAGAGCATGTGTTCATTTCAAAATTTCTTAGACCATGTTTTCTTCCTACGTTTCACCAATATTCGCAATGAAATTAGTTCAATATGACCTTTTAACTTCTGTTTGGAAACGGTGGTCTGAAATCAAGTTATAGTATGGGTAAAAAGTAATAATAAAATCACTGTTAAGAATAGGAACATCTGAGGGCCGGGCACAGTGGCTCATATCTCTAATCCCAACTCTTTGGGAGGCCAAGATGGGAGAATTTCTTGAGGCTAGGAGTTCGAGACCAGCTTGGGCAAGATGGGGAGACTCCATCTCTATGAAAATAAAAAATAAATACAGAGTAGGAATATATAAAATGTTCAGTTTAATCTACAGTGTGTGAAAATAAAAATAAAATGGATCTTTCTTATAGATACCAAAATAAATGAAAAAGTAATAGATACAAAGCTAAAACATCAATGTTGATCAAAAATGACATAATAACAATTTTCAGTAATAAAGCTCCTATCATTAAAGATTCATTCAACAAATATCATCTGGAAATAAATATTTAATTTGGTTGTGCTAGGTAATGGCTTCAAGTATAAGTTATTCAAATAATGAAGTCATAGGTCTTCAGTAAATGCATACCACAATTCATTAAACTCCAATCCTATAGAGTATTTCTCTCATTTTTTGATTTATTTTCTTTCCTTCCCATGCCTCTTCTCCAACTCAGTATGGTCACCTTCCAGAATCTCAGAATCCTGAGGCTAGGGCTCCATTCTTTCCAGAGGTTTTCTTCTTGGGAGCTGCAGAAACCCAGGTCAGTTAGAGGATGTGACTGGTAGAACATGCTTCACATGAGCCTCTAAAGACCTCCATTCTCTTCCTTTCCTGGGACACAGAGCTGCCTCTCCCATCCCGAGTGCTGCCCAGATGCCCATGAGGCCACAGGTCCTCCAGTGGAACACAGACACATGGTGAACCAGAATGAGTGTCGGAGGCTGTCCTTCGGTGACTCTGCCTTGGAAGAGTAGGTTACACACAGAACTGAGTGTCCCACTTATTCCTGAGAGGAAGAACTCTGTTCTCAAGGCTCTTCCAAGTAGTTCTTTGATAGTCATGTTCATTGGAGACCTCCCACAGAATGGAAGGTGCATTTCCTCTGTGGTTTTATTTACTCATTTCATAAGTTGTGCCACAATTTTTGTCTGCGTTTGTGTACGTGCATTTGATAATGTTTACCTAAATTATGCATGAACTATCTTCCTGATGTTCTTCTTTAAAGAATGCTATTTGTTAATTGGATACAAGTTTGAAGTTTGAAGGACCAAGCAGTAAATCTCATCATATAACAGCTACAGTGTGAGTTTTCAACAGCATTTTGTAAGTTACCCGAGTGTACCTGCAGCCTACTATATTTACTCCCTGTTCACTTTGAACAATTTAGAGAACTCCAAGGTCAGCATACACTCCCCTACTAAAATGATTGTAATTCATCTCCCTGGAATGGTGGGTTTAGTTGCATAACCTAACTTAGGAAAAACAAAGAACCTAAAACGTGTCCAGTTAACACAAATTGCTGCACTTTCTTAGAAAATGAAGTGTGTCTCTTGGTATGTAACCTATCACTAATTGTGCAGTTACTTAGATTTTTCTGTGTCAAATCCAGTAACATGTTTCCATTGCTCCCTTTATGACCAAGGTAATACATATTTGAGAACATGTCTGAAGTTATTAAGACATGAATTTACTGTGATATGAAAATGGGATGAAACAAGAAGAAACTTGTCTTATTTGCACTTTGCTCTGAACCATGGAGCCTCCCATAAGATATCGTTCCAATTGTGAGTCAGAACTTACTCTTGGGTCTTCATAAACTTGGACGTGCAGTGGTAGTTAGTGCTCAGTTCTGATTGAGTTATTTGTTGACTAATATCTGCCCTGAAATGATAGAAAGAACATGATTCACCATATGCTTCTTGAATGCCACCAGCGGAGAAAGAGGAAGAGGCTCCATGGCTGAGTGAGACAAGAGGCTATCCAGGCAGATGCGGCACTCCGCTCACCAGTCATTCTATTTCATGAAACATGGACATCAGGGAACATTTATTAGCTAGATTTTCTGCAAGATATTTGAATAGTGCCCTTTCTTAATAGGGCTACACTGCTGCATATCGCTGGCCAGTATTTTTGTGTCTGCAGTGTATATATGTAACTATTGTTTCCTGAGAAGAATTTGCATAGAACTGCTGACAATTAGGGAGAAAGGAAAATTTTGCAAGAATGCAGGGAGGTGGCAGTGATCAGGAGATGGGAGAAGGTCATCCTTTAATGCTGGGAAGGGAACAAGCCCTGGATGAGCAGCCAATGTGAGGCAGAGAGAAAGCCAAGGGGAAGCGAAACTTAAAGCTGTGCATGTACTTCCTCTCCTCTCTTCCTTCCTTATTTCTCTCCTGCAAGAAGTTCTTGTTACCTGCCCTACCCCAAAGCCCATCTTGCAGAAAAGTTCCTCAGAGGTCTGAAGCATTGCCTTTGTACTCTGAGCAGGAGCCCTCCAGGGACTCCTAAAGAAGAATTCAAGTGTCAGCCTGATGGAGGATATTTTTAACGTAATTGTATTATTGATGACACTGTTTTTACACTTTGACACTGTTGGGACTAGTTTTGCTCTTTCAGAAAAGTAGTGTTCTGAAGAAAGAAAAGGAAATAGAAAAAGAAAGAAGGCGGTAGAGTGGAAACACTCCGAGAGACCTGGGCCAGACTGAAAGAGAAGGTGACAGAAAGCTGAAAGTGAAGGTGTTGGACAGAATGTGCGTTCTTCTATGGAGAAGCGTCACTCAAGTGAGAGAGCTGCAAGGGATGAGCTCAAGGAAAGAAGAATTTACAGGCAAGGAAGGAGGCCATGGGAGGTTGCAGGGGTTGGGTACTATGACCTTGGAGAGGAGGGATGGAAAAGTGGAAGGTGCTGGGCTTAGAGTTAAGCACATGAATTCAGCCCTGACCCTGCTCGACTCTTTGTAATGGCCTGGGGCATTGTCTTACCTTCTCTGGACCTCAACTGTAAGTGGGCGTGTTTGATAAAGTACGTTCAGGGGTGCACGGAGCATCTAGCAGTAGCTCATGACCTGACAAGTAGGTTTTGTTGATCTGACTTCCTCTCCTGACTCATTCTATCAGAGAAACATATAGAATGCACCAGACAGGCACACGTCCTTGAAGCTACAATTCTAGTGTATTCAGCCACATCCTCTGCAGGGCACAGAAGATCCAGACCAGTTCTTACTGGCCTTACAGGGTCATTACCCTGAATATTTCAAACCAACTATATTATGGAACCATGTCTTTAAAGTTGATAAAACCTGCAAGACCAGCAAGATGGAAAGCTATCATTTCTGGAAAGAAAGAGAGAAGGAAGGAAGGAAGGAAGGAAGGAAGGAAGGAAGGAAGGAAAGAAAAGAAAAAAGAAAAGAAAGGGAGGAAAGCTGTGATAAGAATCAGATTTTTTAGTCTGGAATCTAAAGATGGCTTTTAGCACATTACATTTACAAAATGTTTATTCCTTCTTAATTCTAAATTATTTCAGCCCAAATCCATTTAAAACATGTTATTTTAAAAGTACACTGTCATTTCCTGCTGAAGGCTAATGCAGACATGCTACTATAATAAAACTGGAAAGAACAAAAATCAAGCTATGCCTATGACACAAGGAATGTAGTATACATTTTGTGTATTTCCTGATAGAGACTCAGAATCGAATGTGTGTGCCTGTATACATTAGCCACATAAATCAATGGAGCCCCAAGCACTAAAAGAATTCACTCTAGAACAAAACCAAAGAGGAAATGTATTTAGAAAATCTCAGACATCAGAGAAGTAACATCTTTAATTGATTATCCTCCCATTTCACTGTCCATTTGGTGAGGCTTCCATAGGAATTGGTGTTTCAGGAGGTTAGATATTTAGTGGTGCTGGAGTTGGGTGAGCTGGCTTGGTGCAGGCACCCTAGGAACTGCGGGAGGCCAGAGGACATCGTTTTCTGCGTGTTGAAGATACCACTGAATTTTATTCACATGAAACATGTAACATATCTACTGAAAATCAGTATGATTTCTGAGATTTGTACAAGTGCAGTCAAAGCATACACATTTAGGGGTTACTCAGTCTCTAAAAGGATAGTGTGAGATTGAGCACTTAAGCTAAGCTATCCATGTTTGTATTTTCAAAAAACATTGAGAAAATTATTCTATAGTATTAAATAATCAAAACATCAATTACTCATTATTTCAAATGTTTAAGGTAAGCATGCAAGCAAACCTTATCAGTGATAAACTGTGGATGGTGGGAGTATTGGTGACTTTATTTCCTTATGCATACAATTTTTTATTTTACTTTCCATATTTTCTAAAATGACTATGTGCTCCATTTATAACATATTTTTAAAATCTTCAAAAAAATAAAGCAAGCATCTGGTGTTAAGTCAAGGACTAGAAGCAATAACAAGAATATTTTCATTATTTATACAAATATAGACACACCATTTAAACATAGCGGGGTATTGCTTCAAGTGTTTACTGTGAATTAATGAGAAATAGGTCATTTTTGACATGGGTAACCTGGTAAAACACGTGGTAACAGCCTTCAGGAAACCAAGTTCCAGTTCAGTAAGTAACTAACAAAATACACATTGTCTTATAAGCACATCTTTGAGATTCCACTGGGGAAATCTGTAGGTTTGAAAGATAAGGGATTAACTGCTTAACACACTTAATCCATGCCCAGCTGTCAAGCAGAAATTAAATGCATTAACTCTCAGTGAGGAAGTAATGAAAGAGTCAGGAATATCGCTCTTTTCTTTCTCAACAACCATTTTTTAAGATGAAAATCTAGAGAATCCCTCTGTGTCCTGCAACATATCAAGATGACTCATTGGACATTCCCCGGTGGCAGATACTTCTGTGTGGTGTAGTGTAAAAAGAGCCAAAGAAAAATAAGATATGAATAACTTCTTCATTTTGAGTTCCCCTGGAAGCAGCAGTCAAACCTTTTCAGTTTTATTAAGTGCAAGATGATGATCTTGCTGCCTTTATAGTTTTTTCTTTTTCTCTGTCCTCTTTAAGGAAGAAATATTTTACTCACGATCATCCACAGTTTCTCCCCAGTCAGTTTAGCTTTGGCTGCGGTAAGAACATGCTTGCACCATATCAGCATCCTGAATAATGATAAATACATCATTCATTTACAGTTAGATAACTAATGAAATTGCTTAATCTCTTTCATTCCTTGCTGACTTGAAAGTCAAATGTGTTGATCATGCAATATACTATAAATTAGTAAAGAGAGGGAATCATAGGATTATTCTTTCTTAATCCCTTACTTCAGAGAGAATAAACGAAGATTTGAATTCTCTATTTTCAATTAAGTCAATTCTATGAGTTTTCTGGTTTTGGATATAGGAAGCAATGGTGATGTCCATGTAAATATTGCTACATAAGCTTATATCTTAAATAAATTTAATAATATCTTTATATATTTTCATAATGTTTTTTATAACATGCTATGATTATTTTGACATTGCTACTCACTTATCTAAAAATTGGTTGCAAATAACGAAAACAGAAGATTCTCACCTCTTAAATGGGTCAAACACAAGCAGATTTGATATAGCTGTATTTTTAAAGCCCCAACATGTGAGGAGGTTCAGTCTTGAGGGACCTATCAGGAACCGGGAACCACAACATTCATTTCTGAAGTCATACCCATTGTGAGTCTTTGCTACTCTCTGCATCTGTGAGACCATCTGTCTTTCTGTAGAGCATATGACCTTTACTGATGCACTTGCATTTGGCTCAGACTTAGTCACCCAGCCCTGAAATTATATCACATCACAGGTCAGTCTCTGGGTCTCTTAATATGAGGCCTTGAGAGAAAAATCAACATGCCTTCAGTTGGATAAAGACCAATTAGCAAGGTGGTGGTGGTTGTGGTAGAAGTGGTGGTGGTAATGATGGTGGAGGTAGTGGTGGTGATGAAGGTGGTGGTGGTGGTGGTAGTGGTGGTGATAATGGTGAAGGTGGTGGTGGTGGTGATGGTGGTGATGAAGGTGGT